>JABFPM010002672.1:0-14110 GCA_022817325.1 Idris sp. 1 HC-2018
TTTGAGTTTATAAAATTCTCCCATCTATAGTTAACACCGGTACATGGCTGTTTTTTTAAATTAATTAAAACAATCAAATAATTTAAAAGATCACTAAAAATAAGAGAGAGACAGAGAATTTCCATTCGGTATCACCTTAAGTAAAGCCAGAGACTCTAAAACCTTCTGGTCATTTTTCAATAAGTTCAGAGCTAATGACAACAAATATTCCAACTGTATTAATCTCGAATCCTGGCAATGCTTATTTGACATATTCCCACAACCCCCACCCCCTCCAGTAATAGCCATTCCAACTCATAAAAATGCCATCTTAGATGGCCTGATTTCCTCAGCCGAAGTCACTCTAGCTTTGAAAAGTTGCAAACCAATAAAGACTCCTGAATCAGACGAAATTTCAAATGCATTTTATAAAAATTTACCTGGTAACTAGATATTATATAAGCAATCTTTATTCAATAGAATCCTGAAATTAGAGCGGATACCATTCGTGTGGGGTTTGTTGCTGATATTTCACCTTTTCAAAATAAAATGATCCGAAGTCTCCCAACAACTACAGATTCATTACTCTGGTGATTTGCATTGCCAAAATTTGTACAGCTATCCTAAATACCAGGCTAACTGAATTCACTAATCGATTTAAATTATTACCAGAGTACCAATCTGGTATTAGGAAGAAAAGAGGGTTGTATCGAAAACTTATTCACGCTGTCTGCTCTGATCCAAATCCACACACGACTCAAAGGCCATAGTGTTTTTTGCGTTATTGTCGACTTTCAAAAAACCTTCGACTCTGTGGATAACAGGATTCTGAAAAATTATCACAATTAGGCGTCAGTTCAAAGTTTATAAATATTCTATATTTCTAAATGCAAGCCTCAGCCTGTATAAAAGTTGGTAACAAGAGAACTGATGCCACTTGGGTGACCAGGGGAGTACTTCAGGGCGAGATTTTGAGTCCAACTCTGTTTTCCCTTTTCCTTCATGACATCGAAGATTTCATGAGGAAACAGAGTTGCAGAGACTTCTCCTCGAACTCTGAAACGGAAGTCATCATCCTGGCTTACGTGGATGACCTCGTCCTTCCCTCAGACACGTCAACAGAATTACGAAGAAAAATAAACGCCTTAGAATTATATTGTAAAATGAACAAACTTCATATTAACACTAGTAAAACCCAGATTGTTCAATTCAGAAAATGCCGTTATTCTAAAAAATCTTTTTAAGATTTTAAATCCTTCAACTTTGGCAACTACATAATTAAATTAATATCCAGCTATACTTATCTTAGCGTTGTGTTAACACATAATTGTACTTTTATCAATCAGATCAACCGTATTTCTTAGAACTGTAAAGCAGCGTCGGCCGCAACCCTAAAGACTATATTTGCATCGAAAGCGTTTACACGGACAAATGTTGTTTATATCAAACAAAATGAAATTTTTATCAAAAGCATTATATAAGAGAGTTAAAAGCAAAACGCGTAAAATCCACTTTAAAATATTTTAAGAAAAAAGCACAACACTATGTCACTTACTAGTTTTGGACATTTATCTATGATATTTGCGTACAAATTTTAAGTATAAGTAGCTAATTAGTGTAGAAAAACGATAGATAATTAATAGAATAATTATTATTAGATAATATAATATTAAATGTGGATTTTACGCGTTTTACTTTTAATCTCTAAGCATTTTAAGCATTTTGCCATATATTAAGTTTACTTTATATTAAATTTGCAAAAAATTGTTAGTAATTTCTCGAAATTTTTCTAGTATTTCGCTGGTTTTTCTTTGCATGTTGACAAAATTCAGAAAATCTTACGAGAAAAGTAAACAGAAAACCATATAAAATAAATTCAAAGTCAAAAAAACCCAGAGAAAACCAGAGAAATTGCTAAAAAAATCCAGAGAAAATTTCAGAAAAATATTTCCCACTAGGGTGAAGTTAAAATTTCCCCAATAGCTACAATGAAATGCAAAAAACTTGACAATTTTAGACATATCATTCAACATCCGTTTGAGATGGAATACTTGAAACTATTCTAGAATTTAAAATTTTTGAAATACGTTGAAAGTTAAATAAAATGCTTAATAAAAAGTTCAGAAATGTTGTAAATGTATGTAAAATTATTAAAAGTAGTAAATTATGATTTACTCACATCAATATTTCCCGATGATACGATATATAAGACTTCAACATGTTCGTAGTTGTGAATTCATCCATTTGACCGATTTGTGAAAAATGTTTCTTATCTTCGCTAAATATTGTTTGAATTTTGACCATTCTTTCATAAATTACAGTTAAATGTCCACAAACTATCATCACAAGAAACATGCCCGTGGTATCACAAGCAACACAAGTAAAACCAGTATTAACAACTGATATCATTTGCACAGTGTACATGATTTCATAATAAGGTGTCTCTGTAATCTGAACTATCGATGCGTATGGCAAATTTCTGGCAACAGTTTGATTCATTTCACTTGGACTTTCTGGCTGCAAAACAAATACTACAACATAAGACAGAATGGTAAAAGCACAAAAGCTCAAATAAATAATTGTTATCATTCTCGATTTATTTAAAAAACCAAATATCTTTTGTCTCTCATTAGTGGTTAAACTGGACCACAGTTTTTCATACTGTTTTAACATTGCCATAATTTTCGTTCTCGACCAAAGTAAAATAGAAAACCGAGCTTGTCCTCCAACAAAAGACATTACAAGTGACAAATAAGCTGTTGCTGCTTCTAAATTGTTCATATACAATACAAAAATAAACGTATAAGTAATGCTGTACAAAGTTAAAGACAAAAATGCGATTATTGCTAAGATGTTGCTAATTAATTTTGGAATCACTTGATCGTCTAAAACAATACCGCAAAATTTTAGTAGTTTGATGTTTATTCCAGCTTGTTTTAAAAATCTTTCAGATTTAGTATCTCTTTTAGTATTCATTGTAAATATTTTTTTAATCAACAATTTTTATATTAATAAAATTTAACAAAATACTAATGTATATAAGAATTAATATTGAGTATAATTTTACTTGTGTTCGAGTAATGAATTTTTTATTAAATAATAATTGAGGAGTATTATGATCGTGAAGTTAACCATATAATATAAGTTTCGAGACGAAAAAGTTTAATTACTTGTGACTTTTGTTTTCAGAGTTTTTTATATTAAAAAGTTTGATGTTAGACAATTTTACTTATCCATTTAATAACAGATAATTAAATGAATTATAACTTCAATTGAATTGAATAAATTAAGTAAAATTGCATTTTATTTACGAAATAAAATGAGTACATATTTTAAAAGAATTTATTAATTTATACAGTTTAAATGGTCGAGTCAAAATCTAAACAATTGTATCTTTGTTTTTAAATAATTCGTCAAATTATTCCATTCAGTATAAACACTTCGAAATATTGACAACTGTAAACAATAGTAATTTATTTTATCTTAATTTATACACGGAAAAGATTTCGGGGCATCAGACGTACTTGCTATGGTACGTCCGTTGAATTATAGATCATGGTGCAACAGATGCCTCGTAAACGGCTGTACTATATGGGGCATCCGATGATCCAAAATTTTTTCCGTGTAATAAATCTAAAATTTAACATTTATATACATAGTTGAACTTTAAACTGAAGAGCTGGTCCCTTTATCTTAACAATTAAAAGTGTTAAAAACTTCAAAGCACAGTCAAAATCATTTAGTACAATAATTACAACGAGCTAAAAAGTAATTGTTTTTAAAAGTTCTATTTTTTAATTTTAATTTATCACTTTGAGTTATTTTTATAATTTTTTTTTAAAGTTATTTTTTTACAGATTTGACTCTAGTATAAATTAAATTTAGCTCATACACACCTAAATAATACCAAAGTACTTTTTTTTATTAATTTTGTTACGGATTATTGAATGACAATTTACTTTTTAAACACTAGATCAGTTTTTTTTTTATTTATTTTTTATAATAAAATCACTTTATATCCGAAACAAAATTAATTAATTAAAAAATAACTTACATATAAATATATCTTTGTATAAAAACAAGAAAAATATATTTTGTAATCAATATGCATTCAATTTTCTCTTTATTGACAAATAATTTCAACAGCCAATCATATGCTGAACATATTTCGAAATATCTCAATTACTTATAAAATTTAATAATATATATATATTATTTATAAAGAAATACTTTTGTATAAATAATTCTGTTTAATAAATATTTATACAACTTTTAATAAATAATATAATATTCATATTTCCGCATGTAATAACAAATTTTTACAAGATGGACTAAAATCACTAAACATCTTATAAATATATGCACTTCTTCAAGATTTCGATAAACATGTCTATGTTAAAAAATAACATGAGGAAACATGTTTATAAATTTAATAAATTATTAATGCTAATAAATTCATAACTTTTCAGTACATCTAATCTAATTATTTTTAATTAGACCTCAGTTTTAATTAATTTGCACATAATCCTTAGTCTTTGTATAACATAAAAGTATTATACAATGCCATTATGAAATTCGGCAAACGAAGACATTTATTATATAATATAAAAAAGAAATAGCATTTTCCCACAAGTTCAAAGGAAAACTTAACAATTATTATTTATTACATGAACAAATTAATAATATTTAAGTCAATAACTGTTCATTAATAAAAAGTAACATAAATCCCACAACAGGTCGTCTTAAATTTGCACTTTTTATTATTTACATCATTATTTTTTTATTTTATAAGCCCATCAAAACATGAGAAGCAGTAATGGGTTTTTGATTTGGTGAACTCGCCTGACGTACACTCATTTCCCAAGTGTCCAAAAGCTGCGACACCGAATATTGTTTCGGTAACATCGAAATTCTTACATTAAAAATCTTATGAACAGTACTTAAAAACAAAGTTGTGCCATATTCTTGTACTGAAAGCGAGCAACGAGGAGGTTTAAGTGGATAGTCAGCAGGAACAAGTAGAGACATTGGTGGTACACTTGGAAGAAATCTGTCGTCCAAGCAGCAAATCAGATGTATACACTTGGAGCCTGTCTGCTGAATTGGATCAATGCTCACCTACAAAAATTATTGTTTATTAATTTAAAATTACAAGTATTGAATCAATTATTTTTTTATAACAAAAAATTACTTTGAAACGTTGATCAAGCCTGGCAATTTCTGCCTGCAAAACGTCAGGAATCTCACTAGCCGGCTCTTCAAATCTGGTTCTCTTCAATGGAGGTGGTAAACTTCTAAAAAATATAAACTTTATTAGTTTGTTTTTTTGTTTGAATTTCTTAAATATAATAAAATAACAAAAGTTACCTAATTTCTGGTCCATGAATAGATTCTAGACAGGGTCCAAAAGTGCGATGCAAAGTGTGATTTGCCATCGGACTCTGCATAGTGACACTGACTGCTTCTAAAAGTGGGCTGTACAAGTGGTTTTCTTTGGTTGTAGTCACAGTTGGACCAACACTGGCATCTCCACGCTTAGTAAAGTTTTCCAGAACCACTTCACACTTGAGAAGCGTGTCCATTGGCATCCTTTTCGTCGGGTTGGATAGAATTTCCAGTAATTTGTTCATCTTGCTGAGCTTATCCAAATCTAAAAATCAAATTTAATATTAAAAATTGAAGTAATACGTTTTGTTAAATTTAATATTAATAAAACTTTTACTTACTGCCTTCACTGCTCACTTTTGCAATCATCTTTCTTAAGGGTTCAATGTACTTGCTCAGTTTACGAACTTTTTCTTTGTAAGCCTGGTCCTCTTGTAAAGGACTAGCAGCTGCGTTCATTCCGGCTGGAGTATTCAGGGAGCTCCCTGGAGATGGTGCCATACCTTAAATTAGAAATTAATTATTTTTCAATGTACCTTAAAAAAGTAATATATTTTTATTGTACCTTAAAAAATTAATTTTTTTTCAATATTTTTTAAAAAATTAATTCTTTTGGAAAGTACATTTGGATTATATTGTAAAATAATTATAATTAGTTTTTAAAACTTACCAACAGATCGTTGCTGACTAGCAAGCATAATTTGTTGAGGACTTGGAGACGGGACTTGGAGAGCTGGTGAAGATACCATTTGGTTACTGCAATAAAAAAATACAAAATTCAAGATACAGCATTTTTTAAAATTAAAATAATATACAAAATTACAATTACCTTGCTGAGGCACCCATACCAGGACTAGGGACAGAAGGTGATGGACTTTGTCTATACTGATTTTGGGTAATGTTCCTTGCACCAGGATAACTAGAATTCACCATGTCAACCTGAAATAAATTCAATTTAGTTTGAAAAATTCTTAACTTGAAAATTCTTCAGCTAAATTGTGTAATTACTTTTCTTTGCATATGTCCTAACTGTTGAGGAATTTGATTGGTACTCATATTTCCCCCAGCTATCTGAGCCATTTGCGTCATTCCAGCCTGCAAATTACTTTGCAAATTACTCTGTAAATTTCCAACAATTTGGTTCTGCAGTTGGTTTTGCAGCTGACTTTGCATCTGACTCTGTTGAGAATAATTTATTACAAAATTTTAATTTTAATTCAACTTTGTAAATTTAGAAAAAAAAACAAACAAACAAACAATCAATAAATATGTACCTGCATATTTGGTTGCATTTGATTTCCCACCATCTGGTTCATCTGATTAGAAATTTGCATCTGCTGACTTAAATTCGATTGTCCCATTTGATTCATCTGAGACAACATTTCCCGTCCAAGATTTGCCTGCATACCTTGCAAAGTTGACATGTGAGTCATAGGGGCTCCCGTTTGTCCAATCATGGCCATGTTCGACATTTTATTTTGCATCACTGGCATTCCGATGTTTTGGTTAGGACGATTTAAACTTTGCAAGACTGAAAAGTCAAATATTTATTACTCTTTTCATTTTCAACTGCTATTTTTTGATACATATATATATATTTATATATATTACTTACGATTTGTGGCAGTATTCTGAGAAACCTGTTGCATCATTGTTTGGGAATTAGAAGCAGATCCCATTCCCATTATTTGGTTGTTCCCAGTACCCTGCCGAGCTAGATTTTGAAGTGCCCCTATAGGATCTGGCATGCCTTGTCCTGTAGGTACATTGTTGGTCGTATTTTTCTTCGAGTCTGCAAAAAGTTGATAATATTATAAATTCATTTGATTTTTAAATTTAATTGAACAAAAATATGAAAAGATAATTACTCATTTCTCTCACGTGCAGTATCAGTCGGGCAATGTACCCAAGATATTCTTCCTGAAATTAAAAACAAATTAAATTACTTATTCTGCTAAAATAATAATACATTTTTTATGAATAAAATACTTACTTTAGATTTAGCTTTGATGAAAACATGATTTTCCATGTCAGTGCTGTTTTTCACGTGCACAACACCCGCAGTTTGTATTGCCTCCTCACTAAAAAATAATTTGTTTTCAATATTATTATCTTTCTTTGTAAAAAAAATGCAGTGAACTATTAAATATCATTAGAAAAAAATTACAACTTAATTGTTCAGTTAGAAAGTTAAAAACTTGAATATTAATTTAAAAATAATAAATGAGTTTTAGTATAATCGTACGATCTTTTTTATTATTATAATATAACAATTTTTGTTAATATTAATTTATAATAAATTAAAGAAGCTTAAAATTAAATCAAATAAAGTTTACATTAATAATAACTGAACCCAGTAAAAAAACTATGTAAACAAAAATTAGTCCAAAATAATTTTTCTTTATTTTGCTAAAAATATTAGTTAAAAATGATTCACCCAAAAAAATACAATTTAATATACTTTTTTATAAATTTTATTTTTTCAAAATTTCCAAACATATTGTTTTTGAAATAAAAAATTAACTTACATTTTGGCCACCATGCTTTGCCTGTACGTCTGTGTTCTCCAAGAATGTTCATCTGTCGCCATTCTAAAATCTAAAAAAAAAGTAAAGAATTTATTATTTATAAAAAAAATTTGATTATCGATTACTCTGAAATACAACAGTAAATAATAAATTAATTCTAACCTGAAGTCTACTTTAAAATCTCGAAAAATTATTGCGATATTTTTCATAATTATTTATTATAATAATTTCTTGCACATTGTTTTTGTTAAAAGTCAAAAATGTTTGAATTTCACTTTTTTCTTAATTTGTTTGTTTGGCGTTCATTTACATAATCATCTATGCAAATGTATATTCTTGCATCTAACTTGTATCTTTTTTCGAGCCATCGTGTTTCTGATACGGTATATATAAAAGTAACACACATTTCACCCGGTTATAAACCTGTACCGATAATATAGATAACACACATATTAGAATATCATTAGCTGTCTCTTTTTATACTGAAAGTGAAACAAGGACCGCAACAAGTGCTCGCAAATTTAAGAAAACTTCTGACCAGCTGTTTAATGTGCAATAACTTTTGACAGTTCTTCACGAAAAATATAAATAATACAGAAGACAAATTTGAATTTGCAATATTATTTCGTAATTTAGGGCGAAAATATAATTAATGTTGTAACCTTGAAAATATGGAAACGAAAATGAAGTGTGATAATTTGCTGGCACTGAAAGGTAATCAATCAAGAAATAATTAACCTCAAAATTAATTTATTTATGTAAAATAAAGTCATTTGTATTATTTTTTGATTTGAAATAATAGTAATTGTAAATTAAAATGGAATTCAAATATTTTGACGGTTAAAAGAATGTTTTCAATCAATATTTGGAAAAAAAAACCGTTACAAATTTGTAGCTGCCAAATTTTTGTATTTCATTTAATCTTTATTTACTTATTAGTTTGTTATAAAAAATTAAGTAAATGTGGTGTTTTTAAATGAAAAATAGGGTTTATTTTCAGTGATGCGTCTAACACGACCTACCTTAGCAAGTCCAACGATCGTCACGTGCGATTTTTCGGATCTTCCTCAAAACACTTTAAATAATGATCTTAAAAATGATTGCACTGCTTTGCAAGGAATGGAAACTCTCGCAATTGGACAACTTATGATTTTACCTCAAAGTTTTGGGTAATTTTTAATTTTTTTTTAAATTGGAGATTTAAGATGCTGATCCACTGAAGTATTTGGAGAAAGTGAAAGTAACGCTACCTCGAAGCTTTCCAAGCTCACAACGAAATGAATAAATTATAACGATCGACGAATGAAAAAGGAGAAAAGCTAATATCCCGTGGAAAACCCCAATTTGAAAATAAATTCTTTCGTTTAGTGAAAGGCACATCCGGTTTAAAATTTGCCGCCTAAATTTCAAAATTTAACAATATAATATTAATGTTGTTAAGTTATGTTTTTAAGTTTTAATTTTGATAATTATCATTTATTTATTAATATTATTTTTCCTTTTTTTAGGAACTTGTATTTAGGAGAAATTTTTTCATGCTATTTATGTGTTCATAATGGAAGCAATCAAACTGTTAAGGATGTTGTAGTTAAGGTATTTGTATATATTATTAATTTTATTTATTTAACTTCGCATGCTTGTAAACTTTTTATAAGTTGTAATTATTTCTTATATTCTATTGCGATCCAAAAATATTTTTGAATTGCGATAAAGCGACATTAAAAATCAAAAAACGTTTTGTCTGAATTACGATTGACAGAAAATGTCATCGTTTGTTTGAATATTGATATGCATTTCATTAATTTTGAATGCTAGAGTCAGTTACAAATCAGTCATCATAAATTTCGCATAGAAAAATTATTCTTAAAATTTAAACCTAGTGCAAATTGAAAGTATATAAATAAAAGGAAGACAAAAATTACTCATTGTAGAGGATTATAAGTACAGATATTTAAAATGCGATAAGCAGTTTTCTTGAAGAATATGGGCTATAATTATATTAAAATTAATTCTCTAAATAATGGATTAAGCAATCAAATTGTATTTTAAAAAATCATGGATAGCAGTTTGGTACTGATCTATTTTCACTTCTATTATCTACTTTCATGTTTTTTTAAATTGTTTACATTATGAATCTAATACTTATCTTCTATGTTTTATATTAATCTATAGACTTTTCTATTTTTATAGTAAAAGGGCATATTCCCATTTAATAATAATAATAACAGTTTTGTTGAGACTTCAAAGTTAATAAAAACTTGAATTAAATTAATTTTTTGTAGGCTGATCTCAAAACGAAATCTCAAATGATTTCACTCTCAGACCAAAATGCTGAATTAAAAGAACTGGCACCCAACAACACCATAGATGAAGTTATACACCACGAAATTAAAGAAATTGGTACCCACATGTACGATCAAAAGAAACATTGTAAAGAAATTGTTCTTGTAAAACAAAAAATTTATTCTATATGTGTAAAGATAATTTCTCTTAAAATTCGATGTTTAAAAAGATTCAAATAATTTGCTTTTTGAGAAAATGAACACTATTAAATATGTTTCTAAAAATATATCAAAATAAAAATAGATTTGTTGTACAAGAAATACTTATTATTAAGAAATTAATATTTTATATGTGTTGTTAAAAAATTAATATCTCATATTCATTGTTAAGAAATAAAGATTTTAATATTTATTTTTGTTATTTTCAGATTGATATGTGAGATAACTTACACACCCACAGTAAACGTACTCATTCCACAAACTTTTCGAAAGTTTTTTAAATTCCAAGTAGTTAAGCCTTTAGATGTTAAAACAAAGTTTATTAATACAGAAGTAAGAAACTTTTTTTCACAAAACAATCTCATCAAAAATATACATTTAAATTATACTTTTTAATTGTTCTAAATTTTTTAGACAAATGAAGTGTACCTTGAAGCACAAATTCAGAATTTAACTGCTGGTCCAATTTGTTTAGAAAATGTTTCACTCGAGTCATCAAAATTATTTACAGGTATTTTTTAAATTAATAATACATATATATTTGCAATGTTCAATAAATAATTTTAAATTCCAGTGTCAGCACTCCACGAAGATAATAAAGAAACTATTTATGGAAAAGTAAATGTTTTGGATGCAAATCAAATACGACATTATCTTTACTACGTACAGTGCCAATCAATTTCAATAACAGATCAGAAAACTTTGCAGGATGCTTCGAATATTGGAAAATTGGATATAGTTTGGCGAAGTAATTTGGGAGAACGGGGTCACCTCCAGACCAGTCCTCTGATGAGAATAGTAATTAATTTATAAATCTTATCTCAAATATAAATTTTTAAAATTAATTAAATTAAATTTATAAATTTTATTCCTAGATTCCAGATGTTGAAAAGTATCTCAAAGTAACTTTAAAAGATATTCCAAACATAGTTCGATTGGAAGAACCAGTCAACTTTAAGTGTCACATTGTAAATGTTTCGTAAGTAAAACAAAAAATGTCAATATAAAATTAATTTTCTAATTTATTAATTATACTTTTTATATATTTCACAGAGAAAGAAGTATGGATTTACTTTTAGGGCTGCAGTCCAACAGTGCAATTGCCTGGTGTAGTACATCTGACATCACAATTGGGACCTTAAAATCGGGAGACTCAACTTCATTATCCTTAAAATTAATTCCTCTGGAAACAGGACTTATTGTAAGCAAATTCGCACAAAAACTTAAAAATAATAATAATAAAACTTGAAAATTTTATTTTCAGACAATTTCTGGACTACAGTTAACAGATACTTTACTAAAGAGGGTTTATGATAACGACTTTTTTGCTCAAATTTTTGTGACAGATGCAAAATGATAAAATTTACAAGAAAACTGCTCTTTTATTTATTGTATATACAATAAAGTATTATTACAAAATATTTTACAAATAAGCATCCATTGAAGAAGTTCTTTCTGTTTCTGGAACTGCACCTACTGCACAAGCCAACAAACTTTGAATGTCCTGGGGTTCATTTCCACCGAAAATGTAACCATTGGCTTTGTCGATAGCATTTTTTACTTTTAATAGTAATTGTTTGTTCTGGACATCCAAAGGGATAAAGCTCACTAAACTGTAATCTTCCACTAGGGAAACTAGAGCAGAATTGAGTTTTTGGTACCTGAAAAAATTATATTATTTAATTTAAAGTTAAAAACTTATTTTATAAAATGTACGGTATACTGAGAACAAAGTATACTTTGAAGTAAATGTTCCTTCATCCAAAAGTTCTAGTAAATATTTTAAGTCAAGCACTTCGGTATAGAAATTTATATTGAATGCAAGTCTGTCTTTGAATCTGTGTAGCTCATCAATTTTTGTCATAACATTAACGTGAGGCAGTGCTATGTGTAGCATTGTACTCATGCAGACCATTAAAGATGACAGATATTTACCTGAAAATAAATTTTATCAATTTAGTCTTTATATACAAAGATTTATTTGTTTATATCTTTTATATTTTCTTCTTTTTAGAATTTATATTTTACCAGAACCAAAATTATATTTTATGATTTTAGTTTTTATATAAAAAGATGTCAAGATTTTGGAACATTTTTATTTTACCAGGATCACTGCAGTGGTGAGAGTCTAATAAGTGTACACTGCAGAGTCTTATCATGTTCTGGGATAATTTCTCAGTAATACTTGTCATGGCATCGTGATGAGTGTACAGTTCTACCTAAAAAAGAAAACTCATAATTTGAAAAAAAGAGAAATATGAAAGTTAAAAATAAAAATGAAATGTTTTCTACTTGTCCAGGACAGTCAATTAAAATATAATGATCCTTAAGATCCAGAATTTTTCTAATCAACCAGTCCACATTAAGTTCCAAAAATTCCATACAATAAATGAGAGCACCATTTGGGCCTAGATTCATTGTGTTCATGACTTCCTCGTGTTTTATCAATTCGGAGATATCTATTGTAGGTTTGTATTCCATATTATCATTGGCAGGGTCTTAAAAAATCTCTTTTATTAATTTTATCTAAATTAAAAATTAAATTTCAAAATAATTTAGCTAAGAACAAAAGTAAAAATTGTGAGAATAATACCTATATTTATTATAGCAATTTTCCTGCCAAAACTTTCCAAAAATTTGCTCATTGCATTGCAGTAGGTGGTTTTCCCACTGCCAGGTGGGCCTATAACTAGCTGACCAAATACCAAGGTCATTTTTAATTTTTTACCAAGGTTTTATTTGGTTGATTGCTTTGACAATTAGCTTCAAAGTACTGAGCTCGTAATTTTTCAAGCTAATTGACAAAAGTATTGGACGATCTATGTTAATGTGTTCAGCAATGTACCTGGTAGCAGCGTGAGTCACAATGTCATCTTTACCAAAAATTGTTCTGAAATTTAATTTGATTAATTTTAAAAACATATACAAAAGTAATAAAATCAAAAACATTTAATTTTAATAATATAAAAAATAAGTAATAAAATCAAAAATATTTACTTGATTGAGTAAGTTTCATTGGGGTTACCGAAATCTCTTACAACAGATTCCTTTGAAGCTGTGATCATGGAACCCAATTTTTCATACTGGGTCAAAATAATAAATACTTGGTTTCTGAAAAAAAAATGCATTTTTCAGGGAGAACAATTAAATTATTAATCTTAATGTTTAAATATTACCTGTATGGAATTAAGCAAATGTTCGTTGTGATTCTATTAATTGAAAGTGAACAAGAATATTTATCCATAATTCTTCAACATCAGCATCGGTAATTCTTTAGAATTATTTATAAAACTTTATCTTTATACAAAATCCCTAACAACAGATAGCTATGTAAAGCTAAAATGAAAATAAATTTGATCCTTCTATTTTATTTCTTCAAAAACAAATTTCTTTGTCTACTCATTCATTTGAATTTAAGGTTAAGTTCAATATTTAATGCTTATCAGTATTTTTAAAAAATCTTGTAGATGGCATTGCATGCTTGTTCTTTGGCGGGAAAGTATGAATGAAAATTACTTAATTTGAAGTAAAATTTTATTTTAATGGAAAAATGGATTTATTAAATCAACAAATAAATAAATTAAATTATAATTTAAATCAACTAGCAAGAAAAATTATAAATATTTTATTTTATTTTATTTAGTATTACAGTTTTTATTTGACTAGAAGTTTTGCATATTCAGCTGCCCATTCGTTTTTTTTTTCAGTGCCACTCGG
>JABFPM010002673.1:0-16075 GCA_022817325.1 Idris sp. 1 HC-2018
TTTGTTCATTCACAGAAAATACTATTTTGTCCATATTGTTATTACGATGCTTCGTGTATTCAAATCAGATTTTATCTGAGATTCTGTTTGAATTTAAAACCAGTGCCATCTATTGAGTTTGCATTTGCTGATTTCTTTAACCAATTTGAAAGATCAATCTGAAGTTGGCTTTTTCTGACAGATGAGCATTCTGATACATAATGCTGACCCTAATCATGCCTTAAAAAAAGATGTTTTTTTTAATTTAAGACACTTTGGCAGATAGACACTTGAGATATGATTGAAAATGTCTTTTACTAAAATATAATTATGCCAAAACTGAATATTTTATTTTATACATCAATTTAAAAAGCACTCATATAATTATTTTCATAAAATTTTAAAATCAAAGAATTTGTCAAAGATTAAAAATTTTAGATAAAGGAAATAACTGTAAATTTAAGTAATTTTTAAAATAAAAAATTAATAATTGCAATATCGGAAATTTATAAAAAATGCACGTAGAAAAACTGATACATAAAACAGTCTAATTTTTTTTGTGTCAATTATTCTGAATAGATAGAAAAAAGTCGAACTCTGCTTCACCTATATAATTATATTTTTATTTTTGTCGTGTTAAACATTTGTTCACCTCTTTTAGTTTTTTTTTTTTTTTTCTTTTATTTTTGTATTGTAATTTAATAAATGTTCAAACAATATAGACATTTTAAATTAAAATATGTTAAATTAATTAGCATAAATGAAATTATAAAGTTTAAAATCAATATTTGCAACAAATATATAAATAAACTTAGCAACATTTACTCACAAATTTTAAAGGTTTTGTATATAACCCCGAAATATTTGGAACTGTGGTTCGCCATTTTATTACCTAACCTTCCGTGTGTTTTGTGTTGGTAACGTGTTGTTTTTCACTGTTGGCTCGGGAGCTATTTCATTAGTTTTGAAGTGAAAACACAAGAAGCTGCGTTTGTTTACATCGAAATTTCTAATTATATTTGCATAATGACGGAGAATACTGTGTACTGTTCTATTTCTAATATAACAAAAAAATCACGTTTCAATCATCTTATGAATGTCCAGAAGTACAAAGCATGAGACAAAAAATTTCTCAAAATTGCTTATAAAGATTCGTCATTGAAAAAACTGGTTGAAAACAAAGATTTGGTCTTTCAAACAAAAGACAAAAACGGTAGAATGTGCGATATCGAGGAAAGTGACGAGATTTGTGATCTAAGTGATATAAATGTACTCGTCATTGAAATTGAAGTCGAATTAATGCCTGTGGTTGAACAAACAGAGGGAAATTTATCGCAATGTCAGGTAAAATACATAAATTAGTTAAAAAAAAATTATAATCTTTACAACGACGATTATTTTTTTTAATATTTTTATATTTTTAAAAATGAAAATTAATTTTTAAATAATAATCCTATTTTGATTGCATTTACAATTAATGGAATGAATTTCTTACAGGAATCTAATTTAAGTATTAAGCGTGAGAAAACCGAGAAGCCAAAATCATTGTATGTACCGAAGATAAAATTTCCTACAAATCTTCCAACTTTGCCTCCAAAATTGCAGCAAATCATAAGCGATGATGAAATGGACAACAATTTAGACAAATTTATTTTAGTCTGGGCACGACATTTGCGTTCAGTAACAGTTGATGAACCACAGGATTATGAGAATTATGCTAAAACAATCGTTTTACAGTACCCTGTTTTGAAAGGAGTAATATCTGAGCATGTAAGTAAATTACAATATTCATTAATTTTATTGTTTGAAATTAATTATATTTAAATTCAGAAGCCCATCAGGACAGCATTGAGCAAGTGTATAAAAAATGAACGCTACAGAGAGCATGGAAAGCAAGCGACATGTTCAAAAAAATCAAAAAGCAAAAGTGATGACAAAGATGCTCCGACAAAAAAGTTACTGAAATCAGTGGAGTAAGTGAAAAAAGTTTTTAGCAATTATTTGAACAAAATTTGAAACTATATTTATTGCAATATTTTGATTTAAATTATGTAAAACTTACTTACAATTGTAAAATATATAGTATTATAAATTATGTTTACAACTCATCTGCTGGTTTTTATAACTTGTTACTTTTTAAAATTAAATATTAGGCTCCTCTCAATGAATTTAAAAAATAAATCTTTATTAATTATTAATTTGTGAACTTTTAGACCTTTCCAAAATGAGGAGGATCGAGAAAGTGCAATAAAACTTTTAAAAATATGCAAAGGGGACGAAGACTCAGCTAATGTTTGTCGTTCACTAAAGGAAACATTTTTTATGCGTCGTGGATGGATGAAATCTGAAGCTGTAACTGAGATTAAGCAAATAGTACAAGAACACCCACAGCTGAAACTGTATTCTTTGGTAAAAAAATGTTGAATCATGATTCTTAACAGTAAAAACAAAAAAATTAAATATTTTAAATGTTTAGGTTATGTATGAAACAGAATTGATAACAAGTAAAACTTTACTTTGTTTATCTGCTGAAAAAGCTATTAGAAAATTAGCTATTTATTTTTCCATGGACGTTACTGATGAGTTTTCTAAAGCTTGCATTTTTGAAAAACTGCACATCAATATCACTTTGAAGAAACACTGTGACGAGTACATTAACGAGCCGTTAATAACAATTGCAGAAGTAAGTTTGAATTTGAATTAAATATGTCCAGCTCATATTTAATTTTTTAAATATCTTTTAATTTGATTTTGTACTAAAAAAAATTGTATATGTTAGGGATTTAACACTTTTTTTTGGGCGGTTAAGCGTATGTTTTCTTGGGGGTGGCGTTTGCGGGGGTGTAAGGCCCGCGCCACGAATACAATTTGCGAAACAAGGGGGGTGCGTAAGGACTGAGGTCCTTTCTATAAAAGCAATACAAGACTACAAGAAAAATCAGCACTTACCGTACTAGCTGGTTCTCTATGCCCCTTCTGTGTGTGCGTGCGCGTGTGTGTGTAAGGACTTTTAACCAAAAATTAGGACAACTTTGTAAAGTTGCATTACACTATCAAAATGCCAAAGCGAGAAGCAAGCAACAAACTAAGATGTAAAGCAAAGCAAAATTGCATGCGTATGTGCAAGCACGCAATTATTTAAACAAATTAGAGCAAGTTGACTATTTCAAAAGTTAGTAAGAATCTAAACTAAGATTGAGTTGGCAACCAAATAAGTCGAAAGAAAATAAGTTGTGTGAAATAACAGTAGCTAATTTATTCAAGCGTTGTAAGAGATTATACAAAAATTATACAAAAAATTATACAAAATAAATTCATCAAAAGAGGCTTTTGATTATCGAGATCTCACACAAATGTAAACCCAAAAGAACAGCATGCGCAAAATCATAACAAACATTGAAAAGTAAATAAGTTAATCAAATTGTTTATAACGTTAATTTTATAATCATCTATATAGGAAAATTCGCGAAGTAATCTAAATTGTTTTACAAATGTTTGAGTTTTAATTTTACTTGAAAGAAATCACTTCAAAATGATATCAAATTAGAAAACAAATAAAAGTACTTAGTGATAAGAAAAATAATATTTTGAAGCAAAACTTTGGCTAAATTCGCGACAGAAAATTTTTATTTTGAAAATATTTCAAGTAACACAAATTTCTTGGTATTTCTATAAATCTAATAATTTTAACGCATTTCTTACAAAATAAACAGCATTTATTATCGATTGAATTCTTTGCAAAACATAAACTTTGTAAAACAATAATTTTTGATACAAACAGATAAAAGTTTCGTACATTGATCTTTTAATTACCTTTCGCGAATACAAAATGTTTCGTTCACTTAAATTTCTAAAGGTTATGGAGCTTTGGGTTATGGAATTTTGACTAAAATTTAACAAATTTATTCAGTTGAATCCGGCTGAAACGAAGAATCAAAAAAACTCGAGAGGATGGCGTGAAGCCTCGGCCGGACATATCAACCCGAAGGGGGCTCAAGGGACCGCGTCTTGTTTGTGCCAAACAAGGTATTCCTCAGTGGCTGAGGATAGGGGCTTGGCGGAGCGTCAACAAGAATTGACGCTCAACCAAGTAGGGTGGGATTATACCTTGGGGTGACGATGATCTCTAAGCTCTGGTTCACGTCGTCCTCTGGTATGCCTCGTGCCGTCGCGCTGCAACGCAAAAACAAAAGGAGAAGCGCTGTGAAGGCAAAGAAAATCAGCCGGCAGCTATCAAGTCCTGGTTGCCACTGTCCGGTGCGGGCGCTGCCCGTGATTCTCCCAAGTCAGTTTTCCACTTCCACGTTTGGTTCACCTGTGGAGGTGGATACCAAGGAGTGGGACCTAGCCCCCCGACTAAGAGAAGGACACAACTAGGAAACAACGAAGACGCATGGTGTCACGCGCTTTTTCAGGCAATAAAAGTGATGCACCAAACAAAATGCCTGTTACAAATGTTAGCGCTCGTAAATTATGCAAAACAAAAACTAAAATTAAGGCTTAAATCTAAACAACCCGGCCGCCTTGAACCACTTGGTTCAACGATGTAGTGGGAAGAAGGGTTTGGTATAGTCGAGTTTTCTGAAGTTGATCCTGCCCTGAGCGTCAAACTTCAGGGTGATCTTTCCCGAGGGATGCCACCATCTCCAAACTCGATCTCTAGCTCGTTTCCCCTTGATCGTAGTGACCTTTACAGGGATTTGCATCCCAAATTCGTTGAAAACCTCAAATGGTTCGTCAAGTGATGGCAGAGGCTTGGCGAGTGAGGGCTCTGTCTCCTTCAGTTGGACCGCCGCTGGCTTCGCGACGAGGACAGATTCAAGACTAGGAGGTGGGGGGATAACAGGGTCGAAGAGTCTGGCACTTCGTGGGAGAGGAGGTTTCTCCATAACCGTATTCCTAGAAGAAGATGGTCCTGGCTCTGAGGTTGCTTCTATCACGTCCTTGGTCGTGGGATACCTGTGGCGTTGGGAGAGTCTCGCTCGTCTCGCTGGTGGACCCATGACTGGCTCATCGGAGGTGGACCTAGACCTTTTCTCCTTTCTGGGACTAACCTCATGCTCGTTCACGGTTTTGACCTTCTCTCTGTCAGACCCTTCAGAGTCTCCTTGGCGAAGCTCAAAGGCCTTTTTGGCGGCGTCAAAGCATTGGCTGAACAAATCCTCTGGAAATGACACGTCGGTGTCAATCTGGAGGATGTCTTCGTCGGCCATGGTAATCTAAACAAACTAAGTGAATAAATGTGGAATCTACAGGACTAAAGAAGGAACCATACATGAGGGACTGTGTAACCAAATTAACCATCCAGAGGGAGAGGGACTACACATACTTGTGTTATTGGACGGACAAATTCCCTTTTGGAAGTTTTCACCTTGACGACACGAACTCGACCATCTTTGCCCGGGAAAACTTCAACTATTCTAGCTAAGGGCCAGGTGACTGGTGGCACATTAGGTGTCCTAAGTATCACCAAGTCATCGACCGCTACATTGGCCTCAGGGCGGGTCCATTTATTTCTAGTTTGTAGAGTGTGCAGATACTCATTCTGCCACCGTTTCCAAAATGAAGCGACGAGAAGTGCGACTTGTTTCCAACGATCAGTCAAGCAGACAGTCTCATTGAGATCCAGTCGCTTTGGGGTGGACCGTATTGGAGAGCCAATCAAGAAGTGACCAGGTGTAAGTGCGTCAAGAGACTCCGGATCTTCGTGAAGGGGAACCAACGGTCGAGAATTCAAGCATGCCTCTATACCACACAGGATGGTATAGAGTTCCTCGTAAGTTGGAGCGAAGTCCGACATCAACCGACTCAGATGACCTTTAACGGACTTGACTCCTGCTTCCCAGAGCCCTCCTACGTGAGGCGCTCCAGGGGGACTAAATCTCCAGACCATGCCATCCACTACAAACTTTGACGTGACATCGTCACTGTGAATGATCGAACGAAATGCCAATTGAAGCTCTCTGTCTGCTCCTTGAAACGTCGTTCCATTATCTGAAAACATAGTCGCAGGAAGACCACGACGCGCCACAAATCGGTCCAATGCCGCAAGAAATGCCTTGGAGGAGTAGTCCGTGACCAAGTCTAGATGGACGGCTTTTGTAGCCAAACAAATGAAAATAACAATCCAGGCTTTCTGTGTAGTGTGGCCTCGACCTTTTACAGAACGATATCTTAATGGACCGGCGTAATCAACGCCTGTGTGCGTGAAAGGTCTAGAGGGAGTGCATCGCTCGGGTGGCAATTCCCCCATCAATTGTGTAGTAGGAATAGGACTGACACGTTTACAAATCACACAAGTACGAATAACATACTTCACTCTACCTCGTGCATGAATTATCCAATAATTCTCTCTCAAAAGACTCAAAGTCAATGTTAGACCACCATGACGGGCCGCAAGATGACTGTACCGTGTCAACTTAGTAGCGAGGGCGTCATTGCTCAGGATAACCGGATGCTTAGTCGCATTTCGCAGATAAGATCGACCCAAACGACCACCTACCCTGATCAGGCCGTACTCGTCTATGTATGGATCGAGCTGATTCAATTTTGATTTTGGATCCACTGGACTGCCCTTGAAAAGGGAGGCCCTCTCAGGGGCGAAAGCGACCTGTTGCGATGATGCGAAAATAACTCGTTTAGACTCGTCTATTTCAAAGGCTGAGAAGGTGTTGTAATCTCCACGTGTATTGCGTTTACGACACAGAGACCCAAACCTAACTACGTATGCTATGATTCTAACGATTTTATCCCAAGAGGAGTAATGATCTATTACTTCCAGAATAGGGTTTTCTAACCTCTGAACCAAGTGAACGGTCGTCTTGCGGCGCTCTTCATCTGTGTCTACATCGAGCGTCTCTCGGATTTCTGCGCTATCAATTCGAGATAACCAACTTGGACCTTGCCACCACAGTTTGTTCGACTCGAAATCTGCTGAAGAGATCCCTCTAGAGTTGAGATCTGCTGGATTCTCCTTGGATTTGACATGATGCCATACTGCTTCTGGTAACTCGGTCTGAATGGCTGCGACTCTATTACTAACAAACGTTGCCCAGGTAGAAGGCGTCTTGTTTAACCAGGCCAAAACTATCTGTGAATCGGAATAACAACTAATGTCATCTATTTTTATACCTATCAATGAATTCACATGAATTAGCAAGTCTTTGAGCAGAACTGCTCCACATAACTCAAGTCTAGGAATGCTAGTAGTCTTTACAGGAGCTACTTTCGATTTCGCCATAACAAATTGAACACAACAAATGTCCTCTTCATCAACGATTCTAAGATAAACCACAGCTGAGTACGCTGCTCTCGAAGCGTCACTGAAGCCGACTAACTCAGCGCGCTTGATATGCGGGCTGTAATGAAACCATCTATCTATTCTAAATTCTCTCAAAGCTGAAATATCAGCCGCAATGTCAGACCACTGCTTCAAGAGATCTTCAGGGAGCTTGTCATCCCAACCCAAGTTCTTCAGCCATAGGTCCTGAATGAAACTTTTTGCTCTGATGACAATCGGCGACCGAAACCCAAGTGGATCAAACAAGCTAGCTATTTCGGACAAGATTTTTCGCTTCGTATCAGCTTCTGTCGATAGGAAAGTTGGTTGAATGACCAACGTATCGTCAGTCGGAGACCAACTGACACCTAAAAGTTTAACTAATGGGCTGCTGATATCTAATGAACTGGCTGCAGTCTCCCTCATTTTTGGTGTTTCCTGCAGGTCCGGTTCGTTAGACGCCCACTTCCGTAAGACGAAACCACCTGACTCGAGAGTATCGACAACTTGCTTCTTCGTTTCCAAAAGGAGATTTCTATTGTCTGCCCCAAACATTACGTCGTCCACGTATATATTTTCTACAAGAACTGTACTGGCTAACGGGGCGGCATTGCGGGCTTGATTAGCTAACTCTCTAATTACCCGCATGGCGAGATATGGTGCTGGACCAGTGCCATAAGTCACGGTATTAAGCTGGTACCGTTTAACTGAGTCTAAGTTTGAATCATACCACAAGATGTTTTGGAGGCGACAGTCCTGCGGGTGGACAAGAATTTGCCGGAACATCTTCTCGATGTCGGCGCTAAGAACTAATCTGTGTATCCTCCATTTCAAAAGGACACCTGTGATGTCTGTTTGCAACTTGGGACCTATTGCAAGTACATCGTTCAACGCTTTCCCGGAAGACGTAGCGGCAGATGCGTTGAAAACCACTCGCAACTTTGTTGTCACCTTGTCTTCCCGCAGGACACCATGATGCGGCAGAAAAACACGTCCAGACCCGCTTCCAGTTGCCTCAGGTATCAATGACATGTGCCCCATGCTCTCATATTCTGACAAGAAATCGCTATACAAGTTGTAAAATGGTTCATTGGTTTCGAGCTTGCGACGCTGACTAACCAATGAAGCCCTAGCTATATATTCTGAATTACCCAGTTGACGCCGAGTACAACCAATTTTGAACGGCAATTTAACTATAAACCGCCCAGTGGAGTCTCGAGTAGTCGTATTGACAAAATAGTCTTCACACCTTTGCTCCTCCTCTGTGAGAGGTGGCGCTCGAAAGATCTCCTCGAGCTCCCAGAATGCCCGCAACTGCGCGCTAAGTGCTTCGACGACTGTATGATGCACCGTGATGGTTCTTCTTGAGGCAGAAGGACCAACGGTACCTGACACTATCCAACCAAATATCGTGTTCTGAGCGATCAACTTATCACCAATGCGAATGAATCCTTCGCTGATCAGCTGTGCATAGTAATCGGCTCCAATCAGCATATCTATTGTATGTGCGTCTACCAGCTGTGGATCTGCCAATTCGAGTGTATTCAGCTCCGTGTGCGAATCTAACCAAAGTGACGGAGGAACATAAGAAGTGATCCGTGGCAAGATAAGTGCGTCCAGGTTCAGCTTGACTCCGGGTTTGACCTGCGAATGCAAATCCACAGTGACGCGACCTCTGACTTTAGTCCCTTCAGGGTCGCCGACACCGCTAACAATTACCGGAGACCATAAACGGCGTAACCTAGCCGTTTGCGCCAGTGACTCCGAGATAAACGATGCCTCGGAGCACTGATCGATCAGTGCACGGCAGACAAACCGTTGCCCTCGAGGGCCTTCCAAGGCGAGACAAGCTGTTGCCAGCAGGACGTGACTTTTCGAAGAGGCGCCATGATGTGACGTAACCTTGATATCTGTGCTATCTAAGAGTGGAAGCGACTTCCCCACGGAGGCCGTGGGTGACCCTGCCTTGGCTCCAACCCGGTCCGTCGGCATCTGTTGTCCTTGAGAGAAGTGCAGTAACGAATGATGTTTTTTGTGACAGGTACGACACGTGTAATCACTCAAACATTTTGCTATTCTATGACTATTACTGAGACAGTTTAAACAAAGTTGTAATGATCTGGCCTGATCATACCTCTGCCTCGGGTTTAAGCTCAAAAATTTACCACATTTTGACAGTGAGTGATTCTGTGCACAAAGCAAACATTTGAGAGATTTGAAATCATTGGTGCTACCATGATGTACGGTCCTTTTGTAGGGATCCCCTGGTGATTTCGTCGTCTTGACAGCTTCTGCCTTCTGTGGCTTCGGAGTATCGACAGCCATCACCTCGCAAATATGAATTCTGTCGTCCAAGAATGAATCGAGAAACGAGAGTTTTGGAAATTCCGGTTTTCCGCTGAGTTTATCCTCCCATTCTCTTCTGAGAGTTTTGTCGAACGATTGTACTAGCAAATGAATTAACAATGGGTCCCAGTTGTCAACAGGAACTTTCATTGTTTTCAAGGATTCTAAAACAGCGCTATAGGATGAGCGGAATTTTTTGAGCTCGGTCATATTATCCGCATGAACCTTCTCTAAGGAGGTGAGCCGCTTCAAAAGCGTACTGATCAGAACGCGCTGATTATCGTACCTAATTTTTAGTAACGTCCTGACAACCTCGTAGTTCTCGTTTACGATAGAAATCGAGGAAACGAGGGTTTTTGGCTCTCCTGATAAGCAAGACAGCAAGTATTGCAGTTTTTGTGAGTCTTGCAAACTCCTAGAACTGTGAATTGAAGAGTCAAACAAACTAATGAACTCTGGCCAACCCTGCATGTCTCCGCTGAATTTCGGCAAATGCAAAGGGGGGAGTTTAACATTTGGTTGTGGATTAAACTGAGGAAAAAATTGTGGGTATAACAAAGTTTGATTGCGTTCAGGTGTGGAGGTTTGTGTGACTGGATTTGCCGAGAGCGAGAGGGCTACTATGTCTAGCTGTGTAGAAAGAAATGAATCTACCTCGTCGAACTGACTTTCGACTCCGGCGAAGACCATTTCTTGAAAGTAAGGTGTCTCCGGTTGGGCTACAGCGGGGACCAATGTGAGAATTTCAGCATGAAGTTTTGTGGCTTTTTCGAAAAAGTCACGCAGCATTGAAGTGCGGCTTATTAAATAAGAGTACGTCAAGAGTTCGCCTCTTTTTTCTGTGTTTTCTTTCAGCCTCTTCATTTGCTGCTCCAGGATACCAACCTCAGCGATTTTCTTGGCTAGCTCTGCCTTGTCCGCCATCTCGAGGTTAATAACAAAAAAAACTGAACAAAATATCAAAAGAACCCCTTTTTCCACGTAAGCTACCTCACTTCCAAATAGACTCCCCTTCACTCGTGAAGCTACTCAAAATCTATGCAAAATCTATGTGAAGTCCACCCAACTTCGACCTGACTAACGAGAAACACACACACACCGGGGTTCAACTAAATCCGGCTATCGAAGGACCAAATTGTTAGGGATTTAACACTTTTTTTTGGGCGGTTAAGCGTATATTTTCTTGGGGGTGGCGTTTGCGGGGGTGTAAGGCCCGCGCCACGAATATGAGTTGCGAAACAAGGGGACTGGGTAATAATTGGGGTTCTATCTATCAAAGCAATGCAAGACTACAAGAAAATTGGCACTTACCGTACTAGCTGGTTCTTTATGCCCCTTCTGTGTGTGCGTGCGCGTGTGTGTAAAGACTTTTAACCAAAAAGTTAAGGCAACTTTGCCAGGTTGCGTTACACTATTAAAATACTAAAGCGAGAAGCAAGCAACAAACTAATAAACAAAGCAAAGCAAAATTGCATGCGTTTGTGCAAGCACGCAACTATTTAAACAAATTAGAGCAATTTAACAATTTCAAGAAATTTAGTAACAATCTAAACCAAGAATGAGTGGGCAACCAAATAAATCGAAAGTGGGTAAGTTGTGTGAAATAACAGTAGTTAATTTATTCAAGTAATGTAACAAATGATACAAAAAAATTATACAAAAGTCACCAAAGGAGGTTCTGGATAATCGAGATCTCACACAAATTTAAACCAAAAAACCGCATGCGCAAAATTATAATAAACATTGAAAATGAAATAAGTTAATTAACTTGTTTACACCTTTTGTTTTATTATCTTCTATGTAGGACAATTCGCGAAAATAATCGGAATTATTTTACAAATATTGGAGTTTTTATTCTACTTGAAAGAATCACTTCAAAATAATATCAACATAGAAACACAGATAAATATAATAAGTGATAAGAAAATAATATTTTGAAGCAAAACTTTTGCTGAATTCTCAACGGAGAAATTTTACCTCATAAATATTACAAATAATAAAACCCTTTTGGTATATTTATCAGTTTAATAATGGTCACGCATTTCTTGCAAAATTAAACAATAATAATCGTCGGTTGAACTCTCAGTAAACAGAAACTCTGTGAAATAAAAAGTGTTGTATAATTATCTCGATTTATTCTTCGCAAATACAAAAAAAACGTTTTCTCTTACTCAAATTGACAGTTAAGGAGTTTTGGGTGTTGGTTATTAACATTACATCTAAATAATTTAATCAGTAGAATCCGGCTGAAACGGTTATTCAACCAAACTCGAGAGGATGGCGTAAAGCCTCTGCCGGACAGATCAACCCGAAGGGGACTCAAGGGACCGCGTCTTGCTTGTGCCAAGCAAGGTATTCCTCAGTGGCTGAGGATAGGGGCTTGGCGAAGTGTTAACCGAAGTTAACGCTCAACCAAGTAGGGCGGGTTTATACCTAGTGACGAGGGTGATCGTTGAGTCCTGGCCCGCGTCGTCCTCTGAGATGCCTCGTAGCGTCGTGCTGCAATGCAAAAGGAAACAAAAAGCCGAAGCGCTGTGGAAAGAGGGGCGTATCAGCCGGCAGCTATCGAGTTCTGGTTGCCACTGGCCGGAGCGGGCGCTGCCCGTGACTCTCCCAAGTCCGTTTTCCACTTCCACGTTTGCTTCACCGGTGGAGGTGGATGCTAAGGAGTGGGGCCTGTCCCCCGACCAGGATAAGGACACAACTCGGAAACAACGAGGACGCAAGACTTCACACGTTTTTCAGACAAAACTAAATTTAAGGCTTAAATCTAAACAGTATCGTTTTTTCCCATTCGACATCACACTCATGTGCCTTGTCAGACGCTTTTGGAATCGGTGTTCAAGTCATTGTCGCTTCTAAACAAGTCTCGCAAATTAGTTCCTCCTTCAAATCATCTATTTTCAGTCCTGTGATGCGTCCTCTCGTCGAGACCTCACGTAAGTCATTCATATTTAAATGTCCCAACTTGCAGTGCCACTCGAATAAGGATGAATTCGTAGCACTTGCGACGTTGTTCGCTTTATGACTTCTCGATTTCCCGAACAAGGAACAGGTCATTTACGAGATCTGTGCGAAGCACGACTTTGCCGCTAGGGTCCCGAACCTCAGTCCTTTCGTTTTCGAACACCACTTTATGGTTTTTCTTTACCATTTTGGTCACTGACAATAGACTCGTGCGTTGTTCCGGCACATACAAAAAGTCATTTAATTAAGTCGATGACTCGGTAATTTACGGAAACGTGTGTTACAAATTGAGCTGTGCCTTTTGCTGCAATTTCTGTACTAGACGAATTCGCGAGATTCAATTTTTCCCCAACACACTGTTCAATTCGTGTGAAGCTGTCTTTGTCTTTACACATGTGCGAGGAACACCCGCTGTCCAGACACCACACATTTTAATTTTTTGTATCGATCACTTTTGCATTCATGCAAATTTCCGGATCTTCAGTGATGAGAAGTGAAGTATTTTCCGCATTGTTGGAAGATTTGCTTTATGACCGATTTTCTTACACTTGAAACACTTTATTTGTATATTTTGATCTTTATCCTTTTGATCAGTCTTTCCTTTTTTGTTGTTTTGTTTTCGCCACTTCTGATTCGCTATCATCGCGCTCTGAGATTTTTCTTCTTTTATACCGTGTCGCGCATCGTATTCTTCGACGATCTTAATCCTCATATTTTCGGGATCAGGTAAGTCGTCGCGCAACTCGATCGCGCACCGGAAATTGTCAAATGTGGAGGGCAGGCTATACAAAAGAAGGATTTATAATAAATCGTCGTTCACTACCACTCCCATATCTTTTAACTCATCTATGGCGACGAAAAATTTGCCGAGGTGATCGCGCACGTCCTCGTTTTCACTCATTCTTTACAAAACAATTTGTTTTAGGAGAGTGGCCTTGCGAGCCGGCCCTTTTGACGCGTAGATGGCCTCCAATTTTAACCACACTTCGCGCGATGTACAGTCTTTTATTTGCTACAGTTTCGACGGCAAAATCGCCAGTATAATGTCCTTTGCTATCGCGATCCTCCCAGTTTGCAATCTCGTTGGCATTATCTGCGGATGGTGCAGGTTTGACGCACGTGCCGTTTACGTACTTCCAGGCATCGTTCTTGATCAGAAGTGCCCGCATGTGGATTTTCCACGTGACGTAATTTTCTTTCGACAGCATGTCGATCCGCGTTGTTGTGTTCGACGCCATTTCAACTTCGTCGTCTTTTTTCGTGTGAACCTAACCTCAACAATGCACGCTGTTCCGCAGATATTACATTATTCAAAAAAAAGCTAAATTTTTAAACGAAGTTACTATATGTGGCTCCACTGAATACTGAAGAATAAAGAAAATTTACAAAACCAGAAATACTAGTGTATGCATAAAAAAATTAAACATTTAGAAATTATTTTGTGGAATTTGTACGATTATTAGATTAAGATTATACATCTGTCGGTTTTAGGTTATGCTTTTCACTCACATTTAAATTATGATAATACTCGTTCATTTACACTTATATATCACCTTTTTTTTATTCATTCATGACTTTTACTGACATGAATTTTATTTGAGAGTTCCTTGTTATCACTAGTTCATAAATTTGTTTGTAAATTGTAAACCAAAATTTTATTTCAAATAACAATAAAATCAAATTTAGTTGAGCTGTATATTCAAGTGTGTATTCTCGAACCTACCAAACGTGAAAGTCCTCCGCCCCCTTGTAATTTAAAAACTGTGTCGAAAAATCAAACAAAACTGAAAATCAGAAATTATTAATATTTAATGTCATAAAATTTTAAGAATTGTCCGCGGTACTTACAAAACATATAATTACATCTTTATATAAATACTTTATTATTCTTTAATATTAAATAAATAAGAATATTTTTTATTTATTATCATAATTTCTTTTTAATTTACAGAAAAATGAACTTCTTAATAAAAAAGGACATGCCTCAGGAGATATGTCAAATTCTATCAACGACAAATTAGATCTGCTTTCAAAAAATGAAATCACCGGTTCTCAGCAGAACAAAATTGATTATTGTTCAATGAAAAAACAGGAGTCTAACTGTAGAGAAATTATTTCACAGAATGCAAAACAATTGGAGGAAACTGTAGAAACATATACAGCAAATGTTGATGAAAGTTTAGATCTGACAATTAATTTGCAGTCCAAAAATACCACTAACAGATTTGTCGTGCAAATTGATAATCAAAATAGTGAAAATGGTGAAAAAAATGCACCAAAAAGTGTAAATAATATCGAAGATAATTTCATCTTTGAACCGAAAGAAACCAGCATTTCGTAGAGTGAAAATTCTTATATTCAAACATCTGAGGAATCTACAATAGGAAAGTATGCACCTTTTTCTGAAGAAATAGGTAAAGTCAAGAACATATGTGAAACATTTACAGTAAACATTGATAAGGTAAAAAATTAGAAAAAAATAAATAATCCAAATGTATTTGCATGAATTTATATTGCGTTATCATTTATTTTTAACTAATTTAAACGAGTTTTCATAGGCAAAAATTCAGCACAAATTCATTCAAACAAAATTGAAGTGAATCACAATCCATATTTTTTTGATGAACACAAACAGGAAAACCTCGCCATCTCTTCTCGTAGAAAGTCTCGCACAGAAGTTTCAGATTTTAGTGAAAACGATGAAAATATTCCACCACAGAAATGCAGGAAGGTGAAAGATAATTTTAATTCTTATAATAATAATTATAATTGATAGTTGTAATCCTTCGTTTTTTTTAAACATTATTTTAATTAACTACATTGATTTTTAATTTAATATACAATACTAAAATCAGCCGTTTATGCTTTTTTATTTGTAACAGTATTAATAATTTTTCTTTTGTAGTGTTTTCCAATTATTACTGATCTTAAAATGAAACTGCAATTATCAGTACAATAAAGAGATCATTATGAAAGCAAAATTTCTGTTTTTCGTGACGTAGGTTCAATTTTGTATGAAAACTTAAATAGTATTATAATCACTTTGTTTACTTAATTTTTATTTTGAACTTTGAACATTTATAGATGATTTACAAAACTATATGCAACGAAATGTTGAAACAGCAAAACCAGATGGTCACCACCGCCCTATTGGGTACCAGATCCACTTACCAAAAATGTAAATGAGCTTATTGATTTAATTATATTTGAATTTTACAATACATTACTCTGCAGATTTATAGTTGTTTTTAAAAAATATAACCAGAAATCGTAAGTTTTCATTTATTATTTGTTTTCAGCAACATTTTTTTTCTTAAATAACACATGGATCAATAAGTCCCGAGACTAACAATGAAAACAACATTTTTTTTTGCAACATTTTTTTTTATTCATCAACATAATCACCTTTTAGGGTGATACAATCGTTCCAACGCTTTTCCAATTTTTCAATACCATGTTTATAAAAAAAATTATCTTTCGCTTCAAAATAAGCTTCAGTTTCAG
>JABFPM010002674.1:0-16069 GCA_022817325.1 Idris sp. 1 HC-2018
TTTCTTCTTACATTCAAAGCTAATGACAATTACTCAAATTGATTTTTTCCTTTCAATTAATGTTATATATCGAAATTTCATATAATTTTTAGTATATAATAATTCAATTACATGTTTTTTAAATTTACATTCCGTAAAATTCCACAAAAATCTGATGAATTAATTAAATAACCTTAAAAGTGGCTTTTCTCAAAAAACGGCTCGATGAACAATTTTGATTTTTCGTGTTCCTAACTTAGAAAAATTCATAAAATCAGAATCTGCAATAAAATTGACAGCGCAAGAACATTTGGGTTAGATCATGTTAAAGCTCACCGTGCATATTTAATCGTTGTTTAGGGTTGGGGCAAGGGTAGCGATCACCAAAGCCGATTATTATCAAAAAAAAAACTTTATTGGCACTTCTGCGGAACTTCCGAACATTAGCATGTGCTCGCGCCCGGTTCTTTTCAGAGACTGACTCAAAAATACAAATAATAAATTCCCAAATCAAAACACACACACACACACACACACACACCGGGAATCAAAATAACAAGACGCGTAGGCCAAAACCAAAACATTAAGCATAGCTTAACAATCGTTTTTTTTGCATTTATTTAATGAAAGAATATTTTGTATATGCAATTTATATCAGTAATTACTTACAAAAAGTGTTTTCCTTTACATTTCTTATTTATAAATTTAATGAAAATTACTAATAACAAGAAAAATAATACAAACAGCTATTTGTGTGAAATTAACACAAATGTGTCAAAAAATCTTTGTGATTTTTAAACAGACAGATCAACTGAACTTGACGATGCAAGGTGTACACTGGGTTAGCGTCCCTAGAAATTTTCAAATATGGCGCCATAAATGGCTCATATATGGCACATATATGTAACATAAATGGGACATATATGTATTCGAATATATGTCACCTAAATGGGTCCATATATGCCGCATACATGGCACATAAATGGATTGTTTTATTTTGATTGTTATTTATGGGTCAAATATGGCTACATATATGGAACATATATGGAACATATATGGGACATAAATGACAACATATGCGTCATAAATGGGACATATATGACCCTTAAATGGAAGCCATATATAGTCCATAAATAGAAGTCATATATAGGACATATATGGTCCATAAATGGAGCCATATATAAATTTTTACTTTGAGTGTACTGCTTTTGGAATTCTATATTTTGTTAAATAATCAAGATACATTATCACTTTTGACTTTTTTCATTGTAAAGTTCAATCCACTGCATGTTTTTATTAAAATTTTTCACTGCATAATATACATATCTAATTTTATAAATGAACTGGAAGAACATTTTTTCATAGAATATTTATTTTTGTATTCCAATTTCTAATTCAAATTTAATAATATTCTGAAAGTTTATATCTCCTATTTTTGTATTAAAATTAGAGGATATAAATTTAATTTCCATTTACTTTAACTAACATTTTACACTTAATGCTAAAATGATAGACTTTATTTCCATAAATATATCAAAGTGCCCTCATTGATTCCTGAATTAAAAAGCATATTATGATAAGCATTTATATTTCCATGCAGCAGCAAATAGTCCATGAATAATTTCGTGAAGTTATGTGATCGATGTATAATAGTGCGTTCTCGAGTCATTTTGCCGTGAATTATTCCGGAAGTCATACGTTGCTTCATCTAAAAATGTTTTCATCAAATAAAACATTACCAAGAGTATAATAACATTTGTTTTATTTTAAGTGTACCTTTTAAAGTTAAAAAGAATCATTATCAAAGTGGATTCTTATGAATTTCAAATGTCCAAATTAAAATTTAACATTTCTAATTTAAGTGCAAATCTGAATTGATGACTCAACGTTTACACTTCTGAGTATAAGATGTCGCGGTTCTCCGTAAGACGTAATAAGATGCTTTTCGACGGTAATTTCATTGGCAAATCTATTTCTTGCTCTGCATCCATTAAGGGTTTCAGGGTGTTCTATAATGATGCCAATTCGTTGTGAAACCACATTCAATTTGTAACATCTGATGATTTGAGGCTATTGATTTGTACAAGTGCTTCTAATTGTATACCGAAAATTTCGATGAATTTAAGAAGATTAAACATTATCATCAGAAATCTTCTTTTCTGATAAGATTCGTTCTAAAACATACAAACTTATTAAGGAAATTTGAAATACACTTATTAATGTCCCATAAATGAAACCATACATGAATTTTTAGGAGATTTTGAATATGTATAAACAAATTTTATACATGTTTGAAATTATTTTAACAGTTTTTAAAAATGTTTGAATAAATTGAATACGTTTTTAAATGAACTGAAATTTATGTTTTTTTCTCGTTTTTCTCGTTTTCTCGATAAAACAATGTTTTTAACACGATTGAAGTTATTTATACACTGAGAAACCGAATTCGTACGAACCATTTGTAAATCAATCAATTCGTAAATTTTTACGAATAAATTTGTATAAGCTAGAATTTCTTTACTTGTTACCTGCAACATTTTTCAAAATCGAGTTTTGTGTTAACCAAAAATGAATAATTAAAAGCTAATTTTATTTTGAATGATTTTTATCAATCATTTTGTAAGATACTCACTCCGTACTACGTGTATAATAATTATCCTTATTAACCTAACCGCAAAATTTCTCAAATTTTTATGTCAGAATCGCAGTTGCAATCATGCATTTAAATTTATCAAATAACAATTGAAGAGTATATTAATGTTTTCTAACTTTTTCAACTTAACTTCTATTAAGATATAATATAAATGTTAATAAGTTTGTAAGAAATAAAAGCGTCGCAATTTTGTTTGTAAAACTTTACAAAGTAATTTTTTAAGAACTTATGAATTCATTCACAAACAACTTACAATAAAAATTCGTAAAGTATACAATATAATTTGCAAAGTTTACAAATTCGGTTTCTCAGTGTAGAGGTTGCAGACATATTTGAATAAGTTAAATTACTATTTAAATATGTTTAAACTTAATTAAACAAGTTTTAATTTCTTAATTTGTCTACAAAATACTAAAAAAAATGACATGTATCATAATAAATCTTTTACTCATTTTCTTTTAATACATTAAATTGTATAATAATACAAAATTAAAAAAAAATTAATAATAAAACTTAACTTATTTCTTATAATTTTTTAATTTTTCGTTCCATTAAAAAGAATCCACAAGTTTTCATGAAGAATAATTTAGATGTATTAATAAATTTGGGTAAATTAAAAAAATGTATTGAAGAAAAGAATTTAAATTTAAAAATGTTTAGTGTGAAAGTTAATTAATGTTTTATTTTGCACATTTTAAATATGACACATAATATTCTGATATTGTAAGAAATATCCTTGAATATATTTTATAGTCATAAGATAACTGATAAATAAGAAGTCTCATTAAATAAATTAATAACTAAAATTCTATTAATTAGTAGCTAAAATAATGTTCAAATTTTAAAAAAGCATCTTAAAAACATCTATTACGTAATTCAGCTAATCAAAATATGTAGCAAAATAATTGCAAATAATTATATATGTAATTAATTTTAATAATATATAACAATAATATGTAAACTAATATCAACTTTAGTGAAATACTGTATTTTCAAAAACAAAAAAAATTATTTTGAATTATTATTAATAAGTAATAATCCGTCAATCTTTTGATATTTAATGTGACTGTGCTGAAGTAAATCATGTTTTTAAGATGCTTTTTTAATAGTTTTATATTATTTTATACTAACTACTAATTAATAAAAAATTTGTCTTGATCATCAATCGTCTTATTATTGCAAAATATATTTAGGGACATTTCTCACAATATTAAAATATTATTTGTCATATTTACAATTTGCCGAATTAAAATGTAATTAACATTCACACTAAACATTTTCAAATTCAAATCCATTTATTTGATTTACCTAAATTTATCAATAGCTCTAAATGTTGTTATCAACAAAACCTGTAGATCCCCATTAAAAGAATAAAACAAACTATAAGTAGGCCTAATTAAGAATTATTCCCGTGAACACATTATACAAACGCTTTCAACGATATTGTGTACACATGCAGTGCAGCGGTGCACAGTGTTTATATGCGGGTGCACACACGAGCTCTTAGAATTCTCCCGAGATTAATTGAGATCGATACGATGCAAAGTGACTCTTTACACCGACTAATGACAATACGAGCGTTGATAATATAAACCACTGTGTTTGCAACTTGCAATGTCCAACTCAAAGCTCAACTTCACGCTTAGCGGACTCATAAAAAAAGAAAAAAAACGAAGAAAAATAACTCCCGACAGAATAAAAAGCCTCCCACCGAAAGAAACCTCAGCTGGCTAATTACAAAGTTCGCCTTCAAATGCAGTTTTGATAAAAGAGAAAAGTAGTGCGGAAAGCACACTTGTTTGCAGTTTATTCTTTCGAGTAACTAAGCTTTTTTTCAAATATTTGTTTACAACATTCTTAGAACAGAACGTTGTTGAATTTGCTTCATTTGTTTTCAATTAACATCTTTATTTTCAAATTGATCAACGAGAAAATTTATTTTTGTCATGAAAATCCATTTTTATCAAATTAATATATTAAATATTTCTTAACATTTGTAGTTTAATCATTTTATTTCTAAAATAAATCATTTAAATGATACTTTTAATAATGGAAAAATTGTTGCCTAATATCTTAAAACCAACATTTGTTAACCATTCTTTAACAATTTTCTTGCAAAGTTAAAAATTTATTTCTTCTCTTATAATTAACTTTGTCCATTGCAAGCTCAATAAAAAATTCTCATAAATTAAATAAACAATTGCTTTTAATTTTCCAAGTAAAACACATTTTATCTCTGTAAAAAAAGTAATTATTTTAAAATCCGTTAAGTTTGAAGATGTTTTAAAATAAAATAGGTCATATCTTTTACACGAGATTTTACTTTGACCCCCCACCCCTTTTTCCCCACAAAAAGTTGTTAAACTCTGCGAGGGTCCTTCTCAAATTTTGCACGAAAAAGTGCTCGAAATTAAAACTCATTAGCCTCAAGAGGTTGCAACATTACAAAAGTGTCAAATTCTTTTCATTAAATGTGATCTCGAAACTTATCAAAGTCTCCTATTGAACTCGCATTTAAAATTGAAAAGACAAAAGAACAAAAATAATAATAATCTATTGTAAATTTTTTTTGTATAAAGACTATTGTCATTCCATTTGTCAGGGTGACAGTGACAAAGTTGCAATTAATGGATGAAACGAGTAAGATAAAAAAGCGCTAAAATATAGTTGCTGTTTTTACAAGCTTTAATCCGACAACAAAAAGCAGCTAAAACGATAATGAATTTCACTTGATACAGCTCAAGTTAAAAATACAGTCGAGATGTTGTTTGGTCTTGATTAAGGGCGCAAGTTTACGTAAGCCGCTAGTAAAATATTTTTTATTTCACTATCAAGAGAATGACGTAAGGAAATTGTAAAGGACCGCAAACGCCGTGGCAATTTAACCAGAGTCCTCTTAAAATGCAACAGCGAATACTTTTATCTTTACTTTTCGATGTGCTTTGCGAGGGAAAAAAATTGCATCACTTGTGTACATTTTAAAATTTTATTTTTAGAGTCAATTAAATTGTCATTCTAATTGATTGTTAATTTTTTATTTCACAGTAAATTGACTTAATTTAAATGCTAGGTATATGTAAAATTAGTTTTCAAAATCAATATTAAAATCAGTTTTAAGTCAATCAAGCGTCACTTAAGTAAATTTTAAATCAATTAAATTGATTTCAAGTCCAATTTGATTTATTTGGATAAATTTGATGTTGAATTTGAGTAAAGTTTACTTTAAATATATCAGTTTTTTTATTTCTTTAGTGTAAAATTAATAAAATTGTTTTCATTGATTTATCTAAACGAAGATGGACGAAAAAATTGAATTTACCGTGTGTCTATAAGTATGAAGTTACGAGAACGAGCGTTAAAGTGAAAAGATGAAGGCATCGAAGGAGCCACAAGATTAGAAGTAATTCGTCTCCCTCCCACTTTGTCTTGCATCGATTGCACGCGAGAAAACTCGAGGCAACTTTATTTCTCACTTTCAAATTTTATCCAAACCAATTTTTTTCAAAATTACCAACAATTTCTATAATTGAACCATTTTTTCTAAACTTTCACTTAAATGTACATTTTTATTTTCTACATTTTTGCAGAACTATTTCTTTAAATTTCATTTTTAATTTATAAAAAATAACTTCTGAAACATATTACAAAAAAGACATTAATTATCTAAATTCATTTATAAACTGAAATTTGCTTTTTCTCTCTCGTACAATTTGGATATGCCTGCAGGTTGGTTACATGTAAATGTTAAATAGGATATCGGCTTGTTTGAGCGAATGAATTATTTGAGTATTGAGTGAGGCTTGTGTTTACTCTTCAAAATGTCAGGAGGCTTCCTTCAGACAACAAGGTCTTGATGTTGCTTTTTTTTATTAACAAGGTTTCGACGCCAGTTGTAGGTCATCGAGTTACATCGATGCACCAAATACTGTTACGCGATGGCAAATTAACAATAGCCTGCGGTCGCAATCCTAATTCGACCAATAATTGATTAATCATTGCTACGAATGCTTGTTTCAAGTATTCCACACTTCATTATAATTATATTTTACAATTAAAAACATTCTAATTAAGCAAAGTTTCATACTAAAAGCGAAATTAAGTTATAATAAATGACGCTTTGTAGTAGAATTTTCGGGTTAATTTGTAATTCCGTTTATGTTCAAGTAATATTTATTTCATTCGCAGGAAGAGGAATTTCGCAACTCATTAGACCCGAAATACGCGCACCTTTCGGATGAGCTACACGTGGAAATAACTGCCTCAGCGCCACCTGCGGAAGCGCACGCTCGCATCGCGTTTGCCCTCGCGGAGGTTCGCAAGTACTTGATTCCTGACAACAACGACAACATTAGACAAGAACAGATGCGTGAGATGGAAATTATGGGCGATGAGATGGGAATCCCGGAGAGGGGCCCGATGCGCCCGCCACCTACCGGCATTTTGCGTCCTTCGACCAGACCGGGGCCACCGGTCGGGCCACCACCAGCCAGACCTGGACCACCTCCTTCTAGAGGTAGAAGTTTTAAACAAGAATAATAATAAATCAAAACATTAATTTGAGTCAATATTAAGTCAATATTGAATCCAAATTTAAGAAAGAAGTCACATTGATTTGAATCAATTTTGATTCAATATCAGATCAATTAAATTGATGTGAAATTTGATGCTGAAAAATAAACATTTCACATTTATTTACACATTTGCAAATCTTAACTTTCCATTAAATAAATAATTTGTAAAAAAAAACAAATCTTTGTAATGGTAATGAGGAAAATAATGAGCTATGCCCAGGTTTATTTGTGCGCATGCACCCCTCTTCTCATTATAATTATGCAATGATAATAATTAGCAAAGCCATAAATGAATCTAAATTATAAATAAAATCATAAAGAATAAAATTGGAAGTATTCAAAAACAAATCGTTTATTTAGTTGATGGTTTGCCATTAATTCATTTGAATGAAGGATTTTTCAGTTTTTCATTCATCTTGAAATTGAATATTGTTGTCATTCACTAATTCGAACTAAATGTTTGTAAAATAAAGGTTTCGCAATTACTCGAGTGTCTGTATAAAGAATTTTCACTGCTCGTTTTGTTTTCTTTTCTTTTTTTGTGAAAAATCCTCCTAATTTATTTTCTTCATTAAACGAAGTAAAAAGCTGCTCAGAATAAATCGAACGAATGTTAAATGAGTTGGCAGGAAATTTATTTTGAAACAACTCTAAGTGCTCGGCTCTCGGACACGCCATTTGCAAAGTGTGTAATCTTCCCACTTAGCTTAACGATGGCCTCATTTTTTTTCTGATTTCAGTTTTTAACACATGATTCCGTCCCATTTTCACACTAAATTTCACCGAAATAATTGTAGTCAAACAGCACTTTATCGGTGATTAAAAAAAAATCAGTTTCAATTAAAACAATTTTTCTAATGCAAATTTACAATTCAAATTGAATTGTTTATTCAGCTTTTTTTTAAATAAAAAGTTTGCTTGTTTACGCAAATTGTACTGAAAAGAATCTGTATGTTTTAATTTGTATAAAAGCAATCTGGCAAAATAAAATTGTAAAATCCCATGCTATTTAGGGCAACATTTTTCGACTAGAGCACAATCGTGACCGCGAACATAAAAGCCACCTTCACCTTTGAGTAACGACAGCAAACTTGCTTTTTTCATGAAAAAGAGAAGACGCTTGTACAATTTCATCGTCTTTCCAAACGACATGACACTGTATGAATCGAAGCCACTCTTCGCTCTGATAATAAGACTTTTGTATAAAGTCGCGAAACACACAAAAAAGATATCGACAGATATTCGTTAGATATATTGACAACAAAAAAAGTATTTGCAGAAAAAAAATTGATTCAGAGTAAAATTATTTGACAGTAAAAATATTGTAAAAATATAGTTCGAATTTAAAATTCTAATGTAATCTTGTTTTTCAGGACCAATGATGAATCCACAAGCAGGACGTGGCCGAATGGTTACTGTTTTACGTCCAGTTCCAGCTAAAACAAAAGTTTTTTCAATTTTGGATCGTGCTCGAGTTGCCATGGATCAGAATTATGGGTAAAATTGAGTTACAAAAATCAAAAAATTATATCAAAATAATGATTTTACATCTCTAATACATACAGTGTAAATAACGAAAACGTGACTGACATGAAAAATGTCAATTTATTTAAATAACATTACGGCAAAATATTGTTTATGAATAATTTTAGTTTTATTATCATATAATAAAGTTGGCATTTTGAATACAGTCACGTTTTCAAATTTAAAAAATGCATTTTAAGATAACTCGAATTTTTTGTCAAATAAATTTCAAACAGAGAGGATTTTAATTTATTCGGTTATATAAAAAAAAATAACAACAAATTAAAGCGAAAAACAACAAAATTATAATTTGTGAATTATACAATGAAACTGACTCTAATTTGCATATTAATTAAAAATGAATTTTAATTAAGTCAAAAGTTTCCAAATAAAAATACACAATTAAACAATTGATTGCAGCATAATGCAGTGTTATTGCTTGTGAAAGTTGCTTTAATATTATAAATTTGCTATACATCTGCTAAATGTTTATATTGTTACGATCGAATGTGCAAATGTATGTTATCATCTCAAACTGATTACTCTGAAGCACTAATTTCAATCATCTAATTTATTATTCCAATGACTTGATTTAATTGCTGACGTTATCGCAATTAATTTGCTTCCTTATCAGCCGGCACTAATATATATGTATATTTCAGATGTATATATACGGGCAATTCTACAAAAAAGTCATTCCTGAAATGAAAACGAAAACATAACAAAATTTTCTCGGTGACATGCTTGAAATAAAATTGCAAATTATTGTGTTCGATTTGTTTTAGCATATTTAAAATTGGACTTTTTTGTTAATTTTCGTAGAATATATTCTAGAACAAATGTACTCCTTGTCATCTAAGGAGTGATATTTTGTAAAATCTATAAATGAAGTTTTTCTTTTATTTTAGAAATCAAAAAAAATGATTTTTTTTCTCTTTGAACAAGTCACTTATCTTGATCCCTATAGCACCTGTGGAGGCAAAATTATCGTGACGGCAGTTCATTTTGTTAGCCGGCCCTTTCTCAATTCCGGCCATCGCTCTCCCCCGAATCCGGGCTTTGTGCTGCCATTTTCCTTGAAATTCTCATTGCGTCAAAGCTCGGCTTATAATAATATCCATCAGTCTTCCTGCCGGTGGATTTCTTGCCTATCTACTATGTATAAATGACCTTGCTTTTTTCATGATAAATCATGCTCGTTTGCCAATTTTTGTACCTTAACGAGCGTGTTTTATTTAATTTCATCGTCGATAAAAAGGACATTATTTAAATGTTTAATTTAATTAATGAATTTTTTTGCTGCAAATTATATATAACGACTGTTTTCTTGTTGTTAATTTTTTTTATTACGATGACTAGTAATTAGTAAGCAAGTTAATTAAAGAACGTGTTTTTTTTACTAGCCTCTACGGGCAAAGTTCATTTAACAGTAGCAGATGTTTGACCCTCCAACACCGTTAAAGATTCAGTTGTTCACTTGTGTGGTATCGCGCAAAAGTTTAACAACATTGAAAACTTAAGGCAACATCTCGGCCAATTATTTAACAAGCCACGGAACAAGAAAAGCCAGACTACAGTATTAATCAGTTCGAAAACAAGCTAGAAAAAGAAATGAATAAAAAAATTAACATTTTTTTATCGAACGTTATCAGTTTGATGAAATTGAAATGTTGCGTTTAATGGAAAGTTCAATTAGAGAAGAAGATTTGCGACAGATTTTTATAAGAAAAATTATTGTTCGAGATATAGTCGGGCCAATTATTGATTTTGCTATTTCACACAAATGAAAACTTAAAAGAAAAAAAACTTATCTCGTTAAAGCTTGAGACTATCTAATTTGCAAATTTTCCTTGCGTTAAATCATATTGAAGAACAAAAAACTCGACTTTTTAGATTTAAAATTACAATTAGCTGCTTTAAACTTAAATTTTAAGCTTGAAATGTTGGCAAACTTTTGCAAATACTTATTGAAAATTTATTTCACTAAATGTTTTTAAAATTGAAACATATTTGGAAAAATGAACAACATTTTAGAAAGCAAAGATAGTAATTATTATTCTTTTTTATGTATAGAATATGATGCACCTATTTGGACTTTAAACATTGAAACCATTTTGTAAATGACGTTTCTTTTTGTGACGGCTTTCTGATTAGTTGCATATCAGATGTCAAAGTTAAAAGACTTTTTTAATAATCCAAGGACGAGTGAGTTCAATAGAACCGTCACTTGCTTGATGTACGATTTTAATCAAATACATATGGGCTCACATACCTTAACATTTACAACTAAGATATGTCTATGATATAAAAGTGTTTAAAAATGAATTCTTATTAACTGTTTATGCTTTTTATAAGATATACAATCATTTTCAACTTAGGTGCAATCATAAAATACCTAATTAATAGTATTTACAGGTTAAATTATTGTTAAGATATTTTGTACAAAATTAAATTATAAATATTGAAAATTATAATTTAATGTCAGTTTAAATATTTACAAACGAAATCAATCGATTATTGCACGCAATTCACAGTAAAAACAATTTTTCATAAATCATTTTATGACAGCATTACGGAATGTTACGGAAGAAACAGATTTTATGCTTTTTTGGAACAAATACTTCAATCAATTTATTTCAAACTCACCAAACTATTGAATAATATTCCAATACGTCGAGCACGTACAATTTTAATGAGTTTTACTAGCAAATCTTCGACTAAAACGGATTATTTGACAACTACGAAAACCTGCACAATTAACTAATTAGACAATATGTGCATTTAAATGAATTTTTATTCTATTCTATATTAAACTAGCTTCATTTTTATTAATGAAGCATATCAAATAAAAGTATATAATATAAATTATAATTCGTTTTCTTTGGCAGTATTAAAAATTGACAAATCTGAGGGACAACTGTTTATTATAAAATACTTTGTTTTTCAGAATTAACATACTATTTTATATGAAATATTTCGAAAGTCCAAGTTTCAAAGGAACTTTTCTTGATAAATTCATTTAATCTAATGATTCCTATATACATAAATATTAATGTCAACAATCAAAAAGCATGACAGGGACAGGTTACGAAACACTAATTCTGAATGTTTTCAGCTACATAACTTATTAAATTGGTCATTAAAAAAAATAAAAAAAAACTGGCACCTAGTTAATTGAACTGCGAAGAAATATTTTCTATCATGAAAATTAATCAATTTAACTTAGGAAACAATAAACGAATCGAGGAACAGCATAGGTTAAATGTTTCTGAGACATGCCCATATCTTAAGCATTATTCGACTTGTTATATGCACCCGGAAATGGATTATTAATGTCCAAATACGTATCCAATGGTAGAAATGTTATTATATTTTTGTCTTTAAATTTTTGTCTTACAAAAAAATCATATCTGCACGAAAAATTATTCTTCTTCTCTGGTTTAATAAATCTTATAACAGTCAACGAAACCATATTAAAATGTGTAAATCAAAAAAGTAACATTTCGCAAAGAGATTACTTTTAAATGAGTTTATAAAATACAATTTATGAAGTGCATTATTTTAAGTAAAACTATTTTGTGGAATGTTTTTTATTTCAAAATTATATTGTACAACTTTGCTGTTGACGTTTTTTTCCAAAATTCAATGCTGTATTGCAAAAAACTGATTATAAATTTATGACGAGAGTTAGACTCGTAAACTGACATTTTCAATCTAAAATAAATTTGCAATATAGGACATATTAGTTTGTTTATTTTTAACTAACAGTTAGCACTAAAGCTATCTGTTGGAAAACGGCTAAATTGTACACCTAATATATTTTTGTTTTTGCATTTTTTTCTAGAGACGAAATGTATCCGCCATCGAGACACAACGCTTACGATTACGAGGATGACATGGGTCTGCACGTGTCTCACGATTATTACGAGAACGCAGATTACCCAGGTAAAAAAAGCGTCCAACCATTTTTGCCCCTCTCTGACCGTCCCTTTTATGTATTTATACATTTTTCTGTTTTTTTATTATTATTATTTATAAACTTTTTTGTTCATAAATGTATTCAGTACATTTTTCACCGAATGAGAAGTAAAGAAAAATACTCACGTCCCACTGATATATGGATGTACGACCAGAGAAAGGGCTTTTAATTAAACCTTTTTTGCGATTTATATCACACTTTTTGCGCTGCTTATCGCTAATGGTTCAATTTATAGTTTTGAAATTGTTACAGTTATTGTGTACGAATAATTTGCTAGTTATTTCTTTTTGTCTTTTTCATTTTGTTACAAAAAAATTATTTTATTCATCTTTCTCTTGTCACATTCATACAGCAAACATAAAAAAGAGGGAAAAAGTATTAAAAAGAAAATGATTCGGGCGGATCATGTTATTTTACAGCTAAAAAAAGAGCATTTGTGACTTTCTAATCGCCTAGTATAAATGCATAATCAAGCCACTTAGCACGTGACTCGATTCACAAAGGACCGGCTTTTTCATATCGATTCAATGGCCGCCACGAACAATAACCAGGCGAGAACTTCTTTTCGCTTATTGTACGCTCAAATAAGAAATACAAAATGTCCCGGTTATTGTTCGTCAGGCTATAACTTGTGAATTTAATTAAAATATCAATTAGATTTGCAAAAGACAAATTTTATTTTATATATAAAAAGATTATATATAATTAAAATTGTATATAAAAAAAGAATTAAAACTGCGACTTAAACAAAAGTTTTAAACTTATATAAACTAAATAATAAATTGCTACAAAAAAAGAGAAAAAAAATTAAACATTTTTAATTTAATGGCAAAAAGAGCCTTAATCCACGAAATGAAATTCACAGAGGAGCCGACGAACCGCGGTTGGAAATCTTACAAGACAACAACGACTTCTGGCGCAGCTGCGCGCTTCCGCACTGCACCGTATTCTCGTCCCAACAAGTAAACAATAAACAAGTTAAACAAAAACTTAAGTCAACAACCATTAAAAAACTATAATTAAACGTTTTAAGCACCTAAAAGTTACAGTTAAACGACGAAGTGGCGCCATCTACTCACGTTTAACAGCGCCATCTGTTAATTCACGAAAATCAAAAAGATTTTTAAGTTCCTTTGTTTTGTTAAGTTTTTGTTGTATTATATATATTTTAAGTGTATGATATATTTATACAGAGTATAAATAATATAATAATACACTTTAAATCGTTATAGATGACGCTTTTTGAAAAAGTGTTTTTCTCACCATGTATTGTCGTTGCATTTTTTTGTATCACATGTGCATTTTAGTTTTTTATTATGATACTCATTTATACTCGATAATTTTAGATATTGATTCTAGATATTCTTTCAAGTTATTATTTATTTTTGGTGTTATTGAAAAAGAAAAGAGAGGAAAATCTTTATACAAAAAGTCAAACAAAAAATGAAATTAAAAACATTTGTAATCTTAATCTGCAATTGCACCGATTTAAATATTGTAATATTTACAATTTAAATAAAATATATGGATAAATAAACAGCAAAAATTCAGTGATTTATAAAGGTATATGCGAAAGTTTGCTTTAATCAAATCAAAAGTACCTTTATAAATTACTTAAAACTAATGACTAATCATTTAAATACACCTTCTCTTCTAGATAAAGAAGCTCCTTTTGATAGCCACACGATAATATTTTACTTAAAAATCCGCACCGTAATCATTGTTGGAACATTGATAATTTTTAATGCAAAATAGAAAGGTAATACAGGTCCATTTTTAAATTTAAAACAAAAAAAAAAAAATTTACACGCAGGTGTAAAAAAAATTGTGCGCAGATTATCAACTTCTTTTTTTAAATCCAAATCATTGTCATGAAAAAACTGAACATTTTGAGAGGATGTTCGAAGAATAAAGCGAGTATTTTTTTCAGTCACAAATTTGATAAAAAAATATATAAACTGTAAAGTAAAAAATGTTTTTTGAGTTATAAGTTATTTTTTAATTTTTAATTAATTTATTTTTTATTTTTCTACAGTAAAAACTCGTAAAAATACTTTCATACAGAATTCAAAATGTTCTTAGAAGTAGGTGAACGCTGTTTGTAAATGTCAGTCGAGGAGAATTTTGCTTTACAATGCGTCAAGAACCTACTTCAAGTTCACATCAACTTACTTGGTAGACATCACGAGTTCCACAAATTTCTGTTTCTTGCTCATCTTATACCCTCAATTATAAACAAATTCCCTTTTCACGTCTTGTTCATTTTTTTGTTCTTTTTTTTCTTATTCTAGAAATCATCTACTTTTAAAATAGCATTATTTAATTATTTTGATCAAAAAGAGTTTTCGTGTAAACCTCGCTTTTCTTCAAAAGTCCATGCATTTAAATTCATTAAGAACATTTTTTCTAATTATTTCATTTGTTCTTAGGCGTATAGCAGATCTCAGCATACCGCGTTGGAACGCGATTTTGTGGTTCAAAATCTTCTTGGTATCAGTCCGATCATCGAGCTGACAAGTCTTTGGATGTAAGTATAAATCTAAAAAAAAATTCAAACAAGAAATAAATTGAATGAATACTTTTTTCTTGTTTATTTTTTTAAATTTATTGAAATGTAAGAAAACTGATATTTTTGTGAATAAATATTTGAAGTTTTTACTTTATAAAATTATTCAAATAATCTCATAAAATTTTGATAAAATAATAACATTTGCAGGTCGAAAATCGTAAAGGTTTCACATCCAAGGGTTTCACTGTCACGGAAAAGTACCGGAACAAGTCCTGATTGTAAGAGTGGACAGAAAAGGATGAAAATCGAATTCGACGTTCTATGAGTGTCATTTTATGCACATTTTATGGATTTCGAATTGCATTAGATATCAAATTCACATTTGATAGCGACATTTTGACGAGTAAATTTTATTCCTTTTCGTAAAATTTTTCAACAATTTTTCCTTTTTTGTATACAAAGTAAAATAAACAAATTTTAAATTATAAATAAAAAAATATATATATTTTCAAAAGGAAAAAATTGCTTCAGGTTGTTGCAAATAAAAGACAAACAATTGGTTTTCGAATCAAGTTATTTCAATATGATATATGGGCATGCCTCTCAAACCTTCACATTTGACAAAAAAAATTATGTTGATAAAAATCGAAATAAATGAAATTTTATTTATTAAATATGTTCTAGTATGCTAGTAATAACATTCTTAAAAGATGTGCAAAATTTTTACTTTATTTTAAGACTAATTTGAGGTTTTTCTTAAAACAAAATTCTAATATGTAGTTCAATTTAATTAATTTTCTAAATAAAATAACATACAATTTTTATTTTAATCGAAAATCTCATTTTAATACAAG
>JABFPM010002675.1:2201-16067 GCA_022817325.1 Idris sp. 1 HC-2018
TCTAAAACAATAATAGCTATGATTAATGAGATTTTTCCTCTTTTTTTTGGTTGATTATATAGTATCTTATCGGGTAATTAAAAATAATTGTATTTGCAAAGCAATTTCATTGTTTGACAATATATTATCGTTACGCTGAGAGAAAATGTACAACGAGTCAGGTGCGCCAAGATCTAGAGAAATGGAGCCATGTAAATAGTCTCAGCTAATATATTAATACGCAAATAGGTGAAACATTTTCTAATATTAATTTTGTAATATAAATTTATTTATTCACAACAAATTAATTTAAAAATACTCTGCACAGTATTCAAGAATAATAAAATAGATTTTATAAAAATTTTTTATAGTCCATAAATAATAATTGTGTTTACTTAATTAGTTTACGATGTCAATTAAAAAGTTAACTATTTGGCATTGTATAATTTATTGTTATTATCATAATCATTGGAAGATAAATTTTGAAATAAATTAAACCTTTTTGTCGAACAATTATTTATGAATGTTGAATAAAAGCATAATTATTCCTTGTGATTTGCATACAAGAAAATGCAATGGCATCTGTCGAAAAAAAAGTTGGTTTAGCACATAACTCTCAATAGCATTGGTTTTCGCCAAGTAGCTGAGTAGAAAGTTTCATTTCTACTGCTAAGCAAAATGTCATGTAAAATATTATGCACTTATTAATGGATATGTTCATTATTCTGCAGACAATGTGCTCGTTGTTTGAGCAGTGAGAAATATTCATTTCCAATCTGCTTTGAAACTGATAAGAAAAAAAATTAATATTGCCATAGCAAATTAACGAGTTTTCAAATTAAATTGTTTATAATTTCATTATAATTTAAAAATGGTTTCTTTTTAAATGTGTTGTTTGTTATTGAAATCAAGGTTCAGTGACGTAAAAATTAAAAACATCAATCACATCGACAAAAAGAACTAATCAAATCTGCAAACGATTAGAAGGATTTGACATTGATCATTTCAAGGCTCCCTTGATATTTGGATCATTGAAAGGACAAATTGTCTTTTATTTTCTCATATTTATTTTATTTATTTATCTGATTTAACAATGAAAACAAATTTTTGTATTTAAATAATCTTTTATTTTTTATATTAATTTTCACAAAAGTAAGAAATATAAAGTTGTAATTACCAGTGATGTACAATTAATTAACATTAAAATTAACGTAATTAGTATGTTAATTTATACTTGATTTTACGATTATAATACAGCATTATTTTAAAGTTAAAACTTAACTCAAAATTGTTTACATTTTCAAAGTACAAAATTTCAATTTATAACAAGAAATAATAAATAAAAAAAATAGGAAATTGCTATTTTAACAAGAATATTTATTCAACACACAAAGCAGCAATTTTGTTTGCTTGGAAAACTGAAACTGTTGGACATGGCGTGATATTAAATAAAGGAAATTCTGCATTTATAAATAAAATTGCTTTTTAAATCAGCAATTACTTTTTTTAATGAGTCCCTACAATTTTAACTCGACATTTCATCAAATACATATCAATGAATTATTTTAACTCGAATAATTATATATAAAAATTTACTATCAGAAATACAAGATTAAATAATAATTATATAACTAAAAAAAATTCTTAACAACAGTGCAGATAAATGATTTTGATCCTATCAGGAATTGAAATGACATTACAGTATATCTGTTATTATTATGCGTAACACAATTGAAGAATTTCCCCCTCCACTGTCCTATGCACAGGATGTTTTATACAATTCCTCCTTGGTCCGTTGTATGTTATACAATACTTGAACGTTCCCTTAATTAGCGAACATGCCACTCTCATAAAACAAGATGAAACACAAGTGACACTCTGCTACTCCTTTTGTCCTCTAAATTTAACCAAGCTACAACACCAAGTTACGCTCTTTTATAGTAAAAGTTATGTGTCTCAAGTTCTTTTAAAAAGCTTAATTTTTTAAAGATCGTTTTGCATAAAATATGTTAAAGTGCCGACAGATACAATTTTACATAAAAAACAGTATTCAGGTTTATTTTTTATTTTTTTTTAATGTTATTGTTTGTTTGTTTTAAATAAATTCACCAAGAAGTGTATTTAGTATTTGCATAAGTTTCATACAAAATTTGTAACAATCATTGAAATCACTGTCGAGTATTTTGTTAAATTTAAAAGAAGAGTTAAAATTGATGGGTACCCACTTGATTTGACAGTCCCAATTGTATACAAATGTCAGCAACTCGTCAAAAATTGGTAATATTTAATAAATAAATAATCCGTGATTGCAAATTTACACTGAACTCATCTTACAGTTTTCCTCACCTTCACTTTCCTTCGCGTATAAATATCGAATTACTTCATATCATCTTTTAATAATTCTTTTGCAACTGTATATAAAGTAATGTCAACGACAATAAATTGTTGCTTTTTTTTGTCTTTCTTTCTTTCTTACATATATTTACATACAAGTATTGAAATAAATTGGTGCTTTTGTCTCTCGTCTTGAAATTCGTCTGGGTTTGCTCATTAAACTTAACTCGAAGTCAGGAACAAGTTGTTCTTGCTCGGTTTTATGGAGCAGAAAAGCTGAAATTGGGCCTATGTCTTGCATATATAAAAGCGGCTCGATTGCAATATTAGAGCAATGCTTACTCCGGTTCTTGGTCTATGTCGTTTACCAGTAACTATTCTGGTCATCGTACAAGTCCCGGGCGTTCTTATCCCGCGACGATCCGTAAATAAATATATCTACAAGCTTGTCGGTAATTCTCAGAGACCAGCTCGCATTCCACGCTTGAATAAAGTATTAGACACCGCGCCGTTGTCTTTGACTTTTTGCTATCATTTTTATCGTGCGTTTTGTTTAATGCATTTATTTGCGTCTTATTTCGCTTTTGTTTTGCTATTTATTTTCGTAATCAGTCTGACTGATTTACGTGCCGAGGATAGTTTGAAATCTCACATCTTATTTTATTTATTTCGGAGACATACTTTACAATTATAACTTTTACTTTTTTTTAAACAATAATAATTTGTTCAAATCTTTTATTAATAAGCTACATGAAAGTGAAAAGAAATACTCAAGTTTGTACATTTTTATCATGTTTCGTTGAAAATTTGTTTAAAAACAACAATTTTAAAGATAACTTCTTTGTATTACGTTGTTAAGGTGTTACAAGCTTTGGCCACTAAAGTGCGTCAGAAAATATGATTCGAAACGTTATGATTTTTTAAAAGATTTTAAAGGGAAGGGATAAACAAATTATTTAAAATCAAAAACTAAGTTAAAAATAATTGAGTGATACTATTTGTGACAGACTCATAAAAATTTAAATTTTAATTATAAGTATGTAAAAATTTAATATAACCAGAATTTACTTTGCAATTTAACCTCAGATTTTAACATTTAATTTTAAATAGAATAAATTCTTGTTATTACATTAAAAAATGTAATAATTGATTTTTGCAAATTCTGATTAGATTCAGAGCCTTTTTATAATTACAATTTTTTATGACAAATTAAAAATTGTAATTTATTTTTTACGACTAAACTCTGAGTGTTTTTAATGAATCATTTTTTGTTTTTAAACAACAACTCTCACACTTAATTATAAATTAATGGCAATATGATATCACTGTAAGAACTCTAAATATTACTTGAAGAATATTTAATAACCATTCATGTTATGCTTTAGAAAAACTAAAATACAATATTAGAATCCCCTTGAAATGTTTCATAACATCATCTCCATGAGCAAAACAAAACTAGCAATAAAAATGTATGTAATGCACCTCATGTGTGTACGACACTTTTATTACGTTCAATTATATGTTCATAAGTAAATATATATATACGTAAATTTAAATTGCAAATTTAAACAAAAAATCGTGTAGAAAAAAATGGTTACATAATTTCGCGGAAAATGTGCTCTCGGTTTCGTCACATGTGTCGCGTGCCAAATGAGGCATAAAAGGCTTCGAATCCATTGTTATTAGGCACATTCTTAATCAAGTTCACACATAACCGAGGCAAAAAAGAAAACATTTTCGCACTCTCAGTTAGCACATTGTGCGCCAATTACGTAACGTTATTTCATCAAGTAAATATAGCGTTTAACGGACGAGTGAAAAAAAATCAAAGTTTATTCGTAGATACATGAATAGCAAATTTTTCCGAGACGCAGTTGGATGATTTATCACGATGGCCGCTTATGCTATTTAGTCAACTTTCATCGGTGCCAAATCAAAAGTGGCTTTTGCGCCGGAGAAAAATGTAAATGTTTAATAATAAATGTTGTCCGTAATAAATAAACTTTGGGAACAACAATTTAAGCAAAAAATTAAATGTTCATTGGAAGTTTTTGTCGTGTTTTTTTTTGCTGACTGGTTGACTGAGTTTACGATTATGTAATAAAATTGTAAAACGAAAAGCAAATTAATTTAGTTTAAGTTATGACCATTTTTTGTAGGCAGAGATCATTTGATAGTAGAAATCTCTTTTCAATCTATATATCAAGAAACGGCTGTAATGCGGTTTAGTTATTGTCACTTTCACGGCGGTTTTTTCATTGATTTTCAACTAAAGAAAATGGTCGCTTTTTTATTAACAGCTTTATTAATTACTTTTATGTATAATATTAAAAATTGCAACAATTACTTGGAACTTGTATACATTTTAAAACTGTTTAATTATTAATTTATGTTTTTTATATTAATTTATACACAAATCTCAAAACATTTCACTGTTTAAAAAATTAAAAAAAAAACTTTTTCATTGAATATACTTTCGTTTTGTACTTTAACAGGTAGATATTTATTTGTAAATAACCATTTCTTTTTCTGTACATTGAAAACCTGAAAGACCGGGAAAAGTGAGAGAAAATCGAAAATCTCGTTTGTAAAGTAGAGAAAAAGTTGAAACATTTTCCATAAACATGATTTTCCGCAGTTGACCACTTTGTTTCCTTATTTATTCTTGCAAAATCCCAAACTTTTTTCTCAACCTTTTTCAATTTAGACATTCCTAAAAAAGTTCTAATCCAATTTATGTTTCCCTTAATTACTTTTGCAAAATTCTGAAACTTTTGTCTACAAAAATTCGTTCTCATTCTTTTTACAATTTCTAGAACAAAATTCTCAAAATCGTATAATAATTTTGTCTCGATTATAAAGACAATTTGTTGTATAACAAACTTTTTGCTGCTCTTTGAAGTTCGTCAGGCTGAACTAAATAATTTACAGTTGTTTTTCAGCGGCAACTTTTTGCCGCGCGCGTGCGACCGTTTAATTTCAATTTTGCGGCAAAAATTGCTCACAGCAAGTTGACAGCATTTTGACAGCAAACTCGCGCGTGCAATTGAATTAGCTTAGAAGAGTGTTGCTATTGGTGATTTGTTATTTGATGCATACAACCAGGAGTCATTGCTCTGTCCATCCGCGAGCAATGCTGACCCCGTTTCTTGTATCGGGTAAATACTGGTATTTCCAGTTGTGGGACCCTCTAGTTGGCCGACGTCCTCGAGTAAGTTAAGGTATACCGAGTAACGGGAACGAAAAGCCCGAGATAATCGGTGCCGGTTATGTCAGGTGATGATATGCAACAGCCGTTCCACACTCGCGATACACCGTAACCGGCCATTATCATTCTGCTAAGGGGGTCGCGCTATTCTTCTCTTTTTTCATCATCACCGACGTCTTCTTCTTTTTCTTCTACAAAATATTATCTACTTTTTTGCAGTTCAATAAACAGTAATTAGATTGAGCTTGAGGTGCTACAACAAACTGTTACAAATATTTGTAGAAAGAACAAAAAATCGCTGTATGGTGTGTTCGAAAGATAAAGTTTTTTTTTACCGTGTTTAGAGTAATTATTTTGTTGCGGTTTGAGATTTGAGGAAAATACGGAAATAATTATGAACAAAAAGTGTTGGAGAAATATACTTTTTGGTGTGTTAAAATCAGTTTTATCAGTAATTCACTTTTTATTTAGAATCGATTGGGGTAATTGAGACAGTGATTATTTTTATGAATTGAAAATTGAAAATTTTTATTTTTTTTACTCAGATTATCTTTTTAGTGATGATATAATATTAGTTAGCGCAAAAAAAAAAAACAATAATGTTTATTATCTTTACGAATTGTTGCGCAAAATTTTGCTTCTGGAAGTTTTACAATTTAAATTTCTTTTATCCCTTTTAAAGGGATAGTTTTTTATTTTATTGTGCAGATCAGTATTATTCAAAATTAAAAAAATATAATCTCAATCAGTTGTTTTATAAATAAATACAATTTAATTTTAACATAATATATTCAAATTTGAAGTGTACAAAAATAACAAATAAATAAAAATATCACTTTACTTGCATTTTTATGCATGTTAATATCAAGCATACTTTAGAAGAAATAATGATTAAAAATGTTATGATTACACATAAAACTTGAATGATGTTAAAATGCATATCATCATAATTACAATATTTATCTTTGTAACATTATCACTTTATAATTTATCAATAATATCATAGCAGGCAGCTACAGAAGTAGTTCTCCCGTTTAAAAATAATAAATTATGAAATAATTTATGATTATTTTTATTGAAATCTGATCAACATTATAAACAGTTGATAAGCAAATAAAACAGTCGTATGCTAAATTAAAATAACTTTAAAAATATCTTTTATAAATATTTTTTGATTAAATAAATTTGATGTATTATATAATTTTAAATCAAAATACTTTAAATATTTTTTCTTTTTTTTTAAATAAATTGTTATATATAAGTTAGAATTATTGTAAACAAACATAATGTTGATTCTGACACGAGTTAAAAGTAGATTTCTGATTTGACCTGCATTTTTTTTATTACGTAAAGATTTTTCGATCAAAGTATTTTTGTATTATGACATGAGTGTTTTGTATTTTTTTTAATCAAAGTATCAGAGAAAAAAAAACAATTTGTATGGAATTGTATTATTTATGCATACAATTTTAAGTTTGCTAAATTTATAAAACTTTTAAATGTTTTCAAATATAACCTTTTTTAGTGTTTTTTATTGATTAACAAAATGTTATTTTCACTTTTGCAACAAATCAGTTTTAATCCACTTCGTTCTAAACGACTAATTTTAAATTCAATTTTCATTGTCTTCGGTTTATCTGTTTATCAGTAAAATAATGCCAATGTTTGTTTAAATCCTCGTAACGTTATTTCTTATCATCAAATTGAGCTGAAATTCATATAATTTTACTTCCCTTTCTCTTTAATATCGTAATTTGAAAAAAAAATATTGTCTTTATTATAACACTTTCATTTTAATTTACTGATAAAAATAATTTATTTTAATATTTATTACATTACAGTACAAATAATTATTTGTATAAACATATTTTTCATTCAATTCATGCAAATTTCACTATTAGTTTTACAAACAGTTTATTTTAAATTGTATTAATTTATTTATACTTTCGTTTTGCAATGTTAAATTTTTAGCAGTTTCATAATGTGTTATTCTAAAAAAGTAAGAATGCCACACGCTCTTCTTTACTACATTGTTATGCAACGTACACTCTATACCTATATTTTGAAATTGACGGGAGACAATTTGTGTGTGAAAAGTTATTCGATTGAAACTGCGAATAGTCAATGCAATAATTTATCAGCAAGCTATTTATATCAAATTGGATTATTCTCTCACACAGTTGATTATTAAATCATTATTCATTTATCAAAGGTTTGTGCAATTTTTTTTTGTTTCAAACAGAGAGTTTCTCAAAGATTTATTTTATTTCCAATTATGCAAATTGCAATCCTTTTTAATTGACAAAATTTTAAATGTCAAAATAACTTGATGACGTATTAAATTGGTTTGTGGAAAAGAAAATATTGATTTGCCTGCAAAGACACGAAATTGATATTAATAGACAGAAGAAGTTGATTTTGACGATAGAAAGGAAGATGCTAATCAAAATTACGCCTAACTTCCGATGACTTGAGTTGGCACATCGAAAGCTATGATTCCCTGTGGCCTAATATGGCCATGTGGTTTGAAGTGACACCGATCAGTCAACGCCGTGTAGGTGTCGCAGCTACGCAAAAGAAGTGAATATTGTCGGATGGTCAAACTTGTTTGCCTCTAAAGAGATTCGCCAAATTCGAGTAAACTGCGCCGATGCCTTTTATAATCGTTTAAAATTGTTTACATGCCGCTCATATGTAGGACAGTGGGACACTTAAAAATTTTTCTGTGTCAAGACTACGAATTAAAAGTAAAGCATTTCACTCATAATGAGTTTTACACTTTAAAATGTTCAAATAAACTGAAATATAAATTAATTGTTTAAAATATTACAAATAAAGTATTATTATTTGGCTGTATACATTTAATCGTATAGATACATTTATTATAAATAAGTAGATTCAATTTAGAATTGTTTTCTTTTATAATAAAGTAAAATGGAAAGTAACTTTTCCTTTTAAAATGAAAATGTTTAATTATTAATTTGTTAATCAGGTGAAAGAATCTTTGAACTTTCAAGGAAGTCATGAGCGAGCCAACGTTGAACGATGACCCTCTTTTCTCTTGGCAACGGCGAGCGGTGGTTCCAATTTTGTTGCATTTTTGGTTTAAATAAAATCCAGTTCACCATTTTGTCTGGCACATTTGAACGAAAAACAGAATCAAATATCTTTTATCGAGACTTATTAGACCCGTGAAGATGTTCAATAAATTTAAAATTAGACGTCAACACATCGGCGTTACGCAATTAGAAATTACATTCACTTTGTTGATTTGTTGTCTAGCGCAAGAATCCCCGATGAATTATAAAACTTGGCCTCTTACTTTGAGCTTTTTGATATTCATATCATCTAACTGTAATTTTGTTCTATTCTTATAATTTTTTTTTATCTTAAAATTTGTTACTTTTGTTGAAAATAAAAGTGTAGCTAGTTTATCTTCAAGTTTTATTCAAATTCTTGCGAATACTTGCACTTTTTAAATCACTTGTCAACAAGATTAGCAAGAACCAGTAAAGATGCCTAGACATGCGACACAACTCCCACGCTGCTTGATTCAGTCAAGGACGAATGAGTCCCATAAGATGTCGTACACAATTGAACAGTTATACGTTACACAATAATTAGAAATAAATGCCACGATGTGGTAACGTCACAATACGCATCGGGATAACATTTTTTGGATAACACTTTCAAACGTCATGAGAAGAAAATATTTTCTACATTTAAAATATACAACATTTTGGTTAATTATACAATTTTGTCACTCATAATGTTCTATTTTTGTGTTACAGTTTCTACAAAATCTAGGTAAAGTTGACAGAACTGCGGATGACATATTTGACGAGCATCTGCAAAATTTTAACAAGCAACAGAACTCTGCCAATAGACTTCAAAAGGAATTCAATAGTTATATTAGATGTATTCGAGGTGAGTTGAACAACAAAAAAAGATTCGCTGAATCTTTTTCAGCGTATATTTTCATAGTTGATAATCTTAATAATCATAATAATGCGGAAATGGCTGATCCCGTTTTCTCGTAAGAATCTGGATTTAGTTGAATCTAATATTATATTTCAAGAATGGAGGCAACAATGTTGGTAATGGAGTATTTCATATGCACAACGCTCACTCATATGCCCAAGTGTATCGCCAACTGTATATTTTTAGAAGACAAGAATTAACACGACTATGCGAAACACGAACCACTTTACGATAAAAGAATGACTGTACTTTGCTGTTTTAATATTTTCACCATTGACACGTAGAGTTTTCATGTTTTTATATTGCTATCATCATACCATTTTACATGTAACATTTCAAATCCATTCCGTGTATGATATTTTAGATATCTATCGCAGTAATATCAGTATTTATTTTGAAATAAATTCAAAAATAAACTAATGCTTCAATTTAGAAAGAAATTTTGTTACAAGTGCACTTGAAAACTGGGTCACTCATTGTACTCGGGAGGTTGCTTTTAAATGACAATGAGAGCATAATCATTTCATCGAGTCAAATTTGTAATCACTTAAAGTTGATCGATCATGTTTGTGTATGTGTACTTATTTTGTTTTAACCATTTGTAGCTGCTCAAGCGGCGTCCAAGACGCTTATGGATTCTTTGAATGAAATTTACGAGAGCCAGTGGACCGGACACGATCTTCTGTATGTACAAGCACAAAATCTGGATATGCTCTGGCAGGACTTCACCCACAAACTCGCTGAACAAGTTCTCGTACCACTTAATACGTACCAGAGCCAATTTCCAGAAATGAGAGTAATCTCCTTTTTTTGGCAATCAAGAATTTTAAATAGTTAAATTTAAAAACTTTGACAAAGAGAAACTTTTTTGTGTACATTAAAATATAGGTCAAATTCAATTGCATTATTTTTGTTGCTGTTTTCGATTTGAAAAGTGCACGTTAGAAAGTTAATAATAAACAGTAAATATGAAAAATGACACATTGTATACAAATCGCAATTTGATTGTGCACTGAAATTTGTAACGTTATAATTATATCTGAGTTAACCTTTAAATTACGAAATTGTATGTAAATTTGTATGAACGACAGAGATCAAAGGGTAGAAAAAGTGTTCAATCGTCCTTAGGCAGTGACCTAACACGTAACCAAACAGATACAATCAATCGGTAATTTTATCCGCGTAATAAAAAACACATAACTTGCCGTAAATTATGAGATTAACTTTACAAAGTTTGCATGCAAAAATAAATTTTAGGTCATTTTATCAGCTCAAAATGTTGGTTAGATAATAATAGCTGTACTTCTAATTTTATTTAATCATCTTAAGTTATTTATTAAATATAATAGAAAATTATGAGACAAAACTGCAGTTATTATGAACATCTAATTTAGGTTTATATAATAATAATGTTTTACATTTTACGTTAATGTCAAGTATTAAGAGTTGTAATTAATAGACGAAGATGACTGTGATATCACATCCAATTGAACTTTTGCGATTGTCTTTCAAATGAATAATGTTTCACAACAATTGTAAAGTAGAATGAATGAGAAGGTTGGTTAATTCACCAGATAAGAATTATTAAGGATAGGTAAATCGCTCTATTATCTACTCACTATCTGTTTGTATACATGACAAAATACTCTTGGTCACAAATGAAATCTTCAAGCATAGATTATAGCACTTTAATCAACGAAAATATTTAATAAGTTAATTTCTTAATAAACAAGTTAATTTTTCATGCAAACACAGTTTACTTTCATTTTTTTTTTATTATAGACTCTTTTTTTTCCTAAATATATGTTGCTATTAATTTGAAGGAATTAATTTTAAGAAAAAACTTTTTTTACATTTAAATAATATTTTTTAATTATAAATAATTAATAGATATTTTGGAATTTTGCAGAAGAAGATCGACAAACGTGGACGCAAATTAGTGGACTATGATAGTCAAAGACATAATTTCCAGTCCCTACAATGTAATCCTAAAAAGAGAGACGAAATGAAAGTCACAAGAGGAAAAGAACTGTTGGAAGAAGCTAAGCGGACATACGAGCAACTTAATTCGGAACTTCATGACGAACTACCAGCGCTGTATGATTCACGAGTTCTTTTTTTGGTGACCAATTTGCAGACTCTATTTGCTACGGAACAAGTCTTCCATGCTGAAAGTGCCAAGGTGCGCTTGAAATTTAATTTATTAGACAACTCAGTTTTCTATTTTGAATGTAGCTTATTTTGAAATTCTATTTCAATTACTTTTATATTTTCAGAAGAACTATTGTAAATCATTTTGGAACAATAATTTTGTAATTGTAATTCATTATTCTATCTGGGTTATCATTGAAGTAAATTATAGATTATGCTAATGTACTATAGTATTAGATAATATTTGAGATAAAGAGTTTAATAATATTTGAAATTGCAAGTTTATATCAGGAGTTTAATTATTCATTAAATATTATCTTTAAAATAGTTCAAAATGATTAGCATCGACAGTATACATTATCACAAATTATGGATTATTTATACGTTATAAAATTAATTTGTGTATGTTTAAAATATATTTTTTGCAGGTGTTTTCAGAACTTGAAGCCATAGTGGACAAACTAGCCAATGAAAGTCAGCGAGGTTCTTACACCCTCAAAAAAGATCCACAGTCTCCGAAATCACCCAATGCAAATTCATCGTAAGTTAAGCTTTTCAATACTGAAATATGAGAAATATTACAAATAAATTTTACTTTTATTTGAATTTTTAGAATTTATAAATTTTATTCATTTAATTTTTTTCCTCTATAAATTAAAAAGAAGGGACAATATTCGAATAAAACGGATTTATATATTTAGTGTTTTTTTTTATTAACAGTTAGTAAGTAATAACTTTGTTTATTTAACAGTAAATGTTAACAATCTCTTAATTGTACTAAACTTGAAGAAACTGTATTTTAATTTTTTGTTTAACTTGAAATTGTAATAAAAAGAAAAGCAAAAATATATACAAAAACATAAATATTTTTATAAAGCAACCTCCATAATGAAAGAGATAACGAGGAAAGCAATTTTATTTTAACCAAATTGTTGAACATCTTTTTATTGTTAAACAGAACAAAAGATTTAAATAATGTAGCAACAAGTTTTAATGAAATTCCGAGACATTGTTAATTAATAATGTTTTATCTTTGTATGTTACAGTTTGATAATCAATATGCAACCAGCACAGAACAATATCTCAGCAGGTAATCTTTACTTTATTTATTCGTATACTCTGAGTATCTTGATAGATAAAGTTCTAATTAATTGTGTTTTTATCAGTATGTTATGTATCCGTTATCTACCTTCTGCTATTTGTCGTATTATAACACAATTTGTGTATCTTTTTAATTGAACAATGTAATTACAACAATTATGCCCATTGATATTCTACTTAAACTTAAAATACACACGATATAGATTTCCTTTTTTTTTAATTTTATTATTTCGACTTGGTTTGCTTTTGTATATTTTGAATTTTTTTTGATGTAAGTAAACTTGTAGACCCTCATCACTTTTGACCTCAGTATTAATAACATTGTATTGAAAGACTACAATGCTTACTGCTTGCTTTGAGTGTGGTTTGGTTGTCGCGTGTTGCAGCTTTGGAAGATTCAGCGGCAGTAGCTGAAAATTCATCACCTACAAGTCAATTAAACGGCAACTCTAACAGCAATGCTAACAGCAATGATAACTCTCTCAGTAATAAGGCCACACCTACGCAAAAAGCGGGAGCACCTATGAAGCGTGTCGAGGAATTGTATGACATACCAGCTGGTAAGTAGTTTGTTATGCATGAACCAATTTTCCCCTTTGTTACGTCATTTCACTAGATTGCTCTTTGATTTATTTCCCCTGTAAAATTCTTAAAAAAGTATTAGATTGCAATATTTAGTTTTTTTTTTTTTTTTTTTTTTAATAAGAAAAAGGAGCCTCGACTTTGGACCATCAGTGAAAATTGGAACCAGATTCTTTTTTTCCTATTTTTTTGGTAACTGTTAATGAATTTTGATTTTTAATTTTTTCCGAAGAAATATACTTTTTGGTTGCTCATTTTTTGGAATAGAAATTTTTGCAAGAACGTGCAGCTGACAGTAACCTGCATGAAAAGTGGCGGTGATGTGTCAGTCTATATTTAAAGATGACGTTTTATGTTTAAAAATATGTCATTAAACAAATTTTAGACGTGGAATATGAAAACGGTACCAATTTCTCTGCAGGCGCCACGACAGATAATCTACCGCCAGGTGTCTTGTACAGGGTAAAAGCTACGTACAAATATAGCCGTGAGGACATGGACGAATTGTCTTTCGATGTTGGAGAAATTAT
>JABFPM010002676.1:0-16065 GCA_022817325.1 Idris sp. 1 HC-2018
TTATGAAATCATAAGCCATTGATCAATAGTCATTTTAATTTTACAAAATGTCATATTTTTCTACACTTCACACTTAAAGATCCACTTTTAAACAATAAAAATATACTCATTTTATTCGTTACAAATTTTTTTCAAAAAAAAAAAAAAAAAATCTTGCAAAAATCATTTAGTTGTTTTTTTTATTATTAAGACACAATCGCCTATATTCAACAAACTAAAATTGTTGTGACATATAAATAGAATAAATTTGTAATTAAAGAATCAACTTCGAGATTCGTCAACTAATTTATACGCTTCTCAATGCTTTGAACAAATCTTAGTTCTAAGTCTTGATTCGTTCCTTTGGTGCAAGTCAGTTAAATAGATCTCAGTTAATTTTACGAAGCATTAACTCATTTTCTTTCATGCATTTCCAAGTTATGTATTTATTAGTTATTACATACCTCGGACGATAAGTGGAAAATTAAATAGGGTTTTTCTTACAAATTACAAAAAAATAAGTTTAAATTTTAAATAACATTTGTGATTTATAATAATTTATTACTTTTTTAGGAATATGATTATTGCGAGCAATCCAATTAGGCGACGCTCGTTTCGCGCCGGACGTATAGTTGCCAGGGAAACACAAGGCGTGAGGACATTTATGCGTCAGGACTTTTAGACGCCGGGACATTTAAGGGCCAGGCATTATATTTCCAACTTATATTTCAGAGTGTGTTGAGCAATTTTTATTTTAATTGACTAGGTGAAAAAATGAAAGTTTGAGTCGAAAGAACAAAGGGCCCACTCTTTTAGTCACTTTGCACAATATTTAAGGCCCTCCGAAAATTTTATTTGTTGTACTTTTTTTATATTTGTACTCGCAAAGGGTTTTACGCCTATCTTCTGATATGTTGTTCCCCCATAAATGCCTTTCCAGGGCAACGTAAATTTATCCAGTTGCCTCCTTATTTAACCTTGGACTTTAAGGTGATATATCAGTCACATAAGTGGGAAAGAGACAGAACTATAGAAATTTACATGTGAGTAAGCGAGAGACCCTGAAATCGACTGACATATCACCTTAATTTGAAACAATGAGTCATTTTTTTATAAAATTTCAATAGGTCAGATCCAAGGGTAAATAAGGGGAAAACTGGATAAATTTGTGTGGCCTTCGAAGGGCATTCATGTGGGAACAATACATCAAAAAATAGATATAAACCGATTGATACAAACCCCTTATCAAGTACAAATTGTAAAAAGTACCAAAAATATGATTTAAATATTGCGCAAAGTAACTAAAAGTGTGTGGCCATTTCGACTTAAACTTTCATTTTTTCACCCAGCCTATTAAAACACAAATTTTCGATAGACCTTATTGTATATATTTATTTTTAACTTATTTAGAATTAAAACAAAAAAAATTAAAGAATATATTTCGACGAAAATTGTAAATTAATTCTAGTTTCCTTAAGCATTTTGTAAGGTCAAAATTGGCAATTTAATTGTAATTGGGTGATTGTGGCGTTTCAAATAGATGAAATGAAATTTTTCGGTAAAATTATAGTACTTAATAATTTATTTATTTATTAAAAAAAATGTATAATAATATATATTGCCTGGCGCCTAAATATCCTGGCGCCTATTCGGTGGCGCCTAACTGGAGGCGCCTATTTGTCACGTACTCATGAAATTCCTTTTTTTTGTTCAGTTTGAATGCAATTTAATTACTTTTAACTAATTGACAACAAATATTTTGACTCTGAAAAACCCTATTTTTACGAGAAATTGAACAACTGTGATATAAGCCGAGTTTTAAATGAGTTAATGATGGTTTTAAATCCATATGAGAAACAATTCTGGAATGTCAATAATGTTCCATTCCAAATATTTAAAAACGATGAAATTGTTTTTTCTAAAGTCCAGTTGAACATAGACATTTTCGGACTGATTCTTATGTGCAAATATTGTACAATTTTGTGACTGCGTGACAGAGCAACTATCATTTGCCGATTAATTTATTGTTTAAATTAAAAGACAGAGTAATTAATAACTGAGGATTTGAAAAAAAAAGTGAGATTTAGTTTGTAATTGTGGGATATCTCAGTTTTGTTCTCACGCAATATTTATTTTCACATTTCTCTCATGTTCATTATGGCTAACGAATCAATAGTCTGCTGTTTGTAATGTTGTAATAATTATTTCGAAGTATAATAATGGCATTTAGATGTATTATATATTAAAGATATATATCAAAATTGTAACAATAAAGTATGTTAGAATTGCAATCAACATTTCAAATGGTTTAAACTTGATTCGTTTGATGTGATGGATTTCCAAAAAAAGAAAGAGATAATGTTAAAAAAAGGCATTCCTTAAAAAAGTGACTGGTGTTCATACGTAATGTGCACGTGCCGTAGAAATTTAGCTTTCAAGATAGAAACACTTGCACTTGTTGTCCCCTCTTTATAGCATCGACAGAAGATAGGTCTTAAAATGTCGAGACATGTCCGGGGATAATTTTTAAAATAAACGCTTCGTTGGGCATCGTATGTATTTAAACTATATGTCCTTCATTTATTTTGTTAAACAAAAAAAAACATTTCTCTAAAAGCTAAGTTTCTTACATGTCTTATTGATCGATTTGGTTCGATAATTGTTCGAAAATATATATTGTAGGAAAGATTCACGACTGGTCGCAAATAAACATATTTTACATTTTTATATCTGTTACATTTATTTATCATGTTCAATTTATAAGGGTAAAAAAATTACAACTTTCATTTCTTTATAAAAGCATTTTATTAATTGAATTAAAGAAATTTTGGATTCCACTACATTTTAATTCCGCTATCCAGAACGATCTAAATTACTTGTTTGAATTATAAATTTTAATTTTCAGCTTAACACGAACAAAATTGGATAATTATTTTATACACGTTAATATTGCATAATGGCTTTTAGTTTTCATATAAAATTGAGAACAGAGTTATTGAACTGTAAGGCAGTATAACGTTGTTGATTTTTAACACTAGAACGGCCGATGGAACATTTTTGTTCCAGCAAGGTTTTGTTTGTTGCTCTATATTATTCACATATTATTAATTTTTTTATCGCAATTGTGAAAATCATAAGAAAATATATCAAAAAATGAAGCATACATCGTTTTATAGTGATTAATCATATTTTAAGATCGGAAAAATGAAATTGAAAAAAACCGTCTTTTTTGGACGGCCGTTCTAGTATTAAATACATTATATAAATTATAAATATTATCTGTCAATTATAATATTTAATTGCACAGTTTTATAATATCTAATAATAATTAATATATTTGTCAGTATTTAAATGTTAACGAATGAATAACAATCATAATTTGCAATAACATTTCTCGATAAAGATTTCTTTTCTTGTGATTATTTTTTAACAATAATTAAGATACTTTTACGATAAGAATTATTATACATCATCAAAATTGAATTTATTACAAATCTGCTACTTTCCCTTCAATTACAATACCTGGTGCCAATTCTGTGGTCACTTTTTTGCCCCCACCCCATCCACCTTCTCGACCATATTTTTCACTCATTTTGACCATTTCATTTGGATTCCAATCGCCAGAATCCTTGCGACTTTTGTAGACGACATTTGATTCGTATGAACTTTTAACATGATTGGATGAATTATAGTAAAATTCATTTGAAGATGAACCCATGGTGTCAAATTGAGTATTACGTTTCATCGAAGCCCGTTGATGTGACGTTTTACGAAGCATTGCCTGGGACAAAAATAATGTATAATAATTTATGGAAATATTTTTGTGAATGCTCACAATATAACTGTACCTGAAAGTTGAAAGGTGGGGCATCATCGTCGATACCATTATTGTTCATAGCCATATTTTGACGTCCTAACATGTGTAATTCATGTACTGGATTAACTCTGAAAGTTAAATTAAAAAGTATTAAATAGTGTAATATTGTAGTTAATTAATATTATTTTTTAGAGTTGTTTCGTACCGTGTACTATTGGTGTTGGAACTAACTCTGTTCTCGGAGCTCCAATTTGTTCTATTTGACGAATTAAAATTATTAAATTGATTAGGGATCGGCGGTGCATGTTCTTTTTTTCTGGAGCGGATGGATCCGGAGTTATCATAAGTTTTCTGCAAACGTATATGATATATATATGGATGATTCTACAAGTATCTACCAAAACAGTGTCTTCAGTGTTTTACAGACATTTAGATAGTATTTTTATATTCTTATATCGATATGAATATAATATGAAAAATGGCCAAAATGTCTACTTTAGCCAGTTGGCAAATTTTGGGACTTCTTTTAATTCCGTTATATATAGATTATATTTCAGCAATTGAAAACCAATTTTTGATCTAATTTAAAAAAGTTATTCAAGAAAAAGTAAAAAAAATAGCTGTTTTCTGGACCTTTACTAAAGGGTTGAACCACCAATTCAGACATTTTTAATATCGGCCTCTTTAAAGCCTGATCCAGCGATACACCCTAATGTTTATGTTTTTCTTTTATATTAAATACAACTTTCAATTAATACGATGCTTAGAGTGGTCAAATAACTTAAATGTACTTTTTTATTATGAAACAAATACTTGTAAACATTGTGGAGAAAATCTTATGCATAATATGCACGTGAAATGAGGACATATTGAAGTGATTAATATTTTAAAAACATATAATTTTGTTCAAAACAGATTTGGCTAAAAGTCATTATTTTTTGTTAATAAAAATTGTTATTTTCACTTACTGAGCGAGGAGAATGAGCGTTAACTGGTCTGGCAATACTACGGTCGTTGCTGAGAGGGCGAAAGTTTGCTGGCAGCCGACCTCGGGATGACTCGTCTGGCGGGCACCGGATCGGTACAGTGGGGTCTCTGCAAAACGGAGTGTTGATCAGACTCTGGCCTCCGCTGGTTGGTGCGTTGGAAACGCGGTGTGGCGAGTTCGTCGTTTGAACCTCTACGTCTGTAAAGTCAAAATTCAACCCTCTGCAGAGTTCTGCCAAATTTTTTTTCGTACAAGAATTGTACTAGTCAAATTGAATACTCGACTGGACGGACTGCAGTACTGACAGCTTCCAAAGACGGACAATATATTTTTTATATTGAAACACAAGCTCTTCCAACGAATTGTCTTTAAGATTGGAACAAGCCCGGGATAGGAAACTTTGTCTACGAAAAAATTTTGGAACTGGAATGTCAGTAGATATGGGAAATTCAATTTTACGATGCGATTAATCTAGTATCTAATGGAGAGAGAGAGATTCTAATTTCCAAAAACCATTGCCTTGCTTTTTTCATCTAAGATTTCAAAAAAGCTATTTTCACACAAAAAATTCGACTGAATTTTAATAATAGGCACCTCGAGAATGAACGCCGTCGCTGGCCCAAGGCACCGTTTGTCTACGTAAAGGCGCGTCCCAAGGTTCATGCTCATCGTCGGACATAGAAGATGGTGATCTGCAGAACGGCATTTTCAGATGATACGAGGAAAAATTCACTCAACTTACCTTGACGGTTGTTTTAATAAATAATTGTTTAATTTTATAGAAATGATAACTAGTCAAAATTCCCACCATAAAGCAATGAAACTTGAAAATTTATGAAACGTTACATTTAAAATTGGCCCCTATTTTGTGATAAGGCTCACCCGGTTCTCCGCTTTTTAGACGGATCATTCATGTATGATGTATCGAAGAATGGCAATTCTTGATGAAAATTGAAAGGCAATTTGTTTACTTCAGGTGGTCTATTAGGTCCTAAGAATGACAAAGCCTTAACTCCAGATTCGATTTTTTCAAGACCAATTCTTTCATTCGTCGCTTGTGCCCCCGCCACTGTCGCCTGATTGAATAGATGGACCTGGAAATTGAATAATATTTGGATGTAAGAAGATTTGAAAGGTTAGAGAAGAAGGTTTAGACAATTTAGAAGATTCAAAACTTAGAGATCAGATAATAGAATTTTAAAGATGGATTAGAAGATATAAAAGAAGATGTAAGATAAATTCGAAAGATGTAAAAGAAGGTTTAGAAACTGTTAAAGGTCATTCACAGTTTCACAAATTCACATGAAAACTCTATATAAATTGAGCTTTAAGAAGTATTATAGAAGAATCAAAAGTTATAAAAGAAAAATGAATTTTATCATTTTTTTTCACAACATATTACTGCTTCTTCTAAATCTTCTGGTACTTGTTTTACATCTGCTATAAGTCATTCGAAAAGTACTTCTTTTGATCTATTTACTTGCTGAGAGAACTGGACTAGGTCTTGAAACCGGGCTGCACGGTAATGTAGGAGGACTTGGAATATACTCTTCGACCGCCACTTGTTGCTGTAATACTGGATGAACTCCTTCGTCTCTTGATTCAGCTCCCCTTTCAGAGTCGGTCCCATCTCTTTCCGAACTTTGTGACCGCGATACACTGAAATTCAAAGCAACCATCATCCAATCGAATTCAAAGATCGACTCACCAGATCACGAATGAAAGTATGAAATTGAACACAAAAATGCTAACTCAATCAGCAGATCTCATTGCTGAAAGAACCAAAACATCTACTTTAAAAACTATAAAACGGTCCACCTTTTTGCAATGCAAGGGCTGCGTCGTCCTGCGTCATCGATTGTTGTTTTGTGACTTGTTTCTTCAAAGACGCTTTCTTTACTAAAACATTTCCCGTTAATTTCACGTACTACTTGAACTCTTACAACCATGTACGAGTCTTTAAAACGCTAATATTAAAAATTCTTCGAAAAAAAAGACTAACTATAAGGTGACTCGTACTGTATTGCTGCGTGTGGAATACGTACCTGTTTGCTTTTGGACTTTGACAACTCTGTTGGCCATATTCTTTTTCGCGAGGAACGCCCGCAACATGCACTGCACTTTGATAATCTTCTTCACCTGGGTCTCGTATAATCGGGACAAGTACTCTTCGTTGTAATATTTCAGGAAGACCTTTGTTTTGCCGATCACCCAGCCTTCCATTTTCAGACGAATCAGGAGTAGACGACAATTATCTTTTGTCATTTCCACGTTTTCGTCAAAATCAAACGCCAGAAATTTGTATCTAAATAATCACAAAGGATTTATAATTTGCATTTGAGAATGCTTTTTGTTTTTGTTTGAAAATTACCTGCGCAGAAATTCCTGGAATGGAACTCTATGTGGATAGCCCTTTTGCCGAGCCTTAGCAGTGTCCAAAACTGCAAGTGCTCTCACTTGTTGTCGTACAACGTCCCGATGAAAACCTCGTTTATTTCCTTCTAGGTCCGACCGGATGCATCGGACAAAGTGAGCACCACCACTTCCAGCACCGATAGATAAATTTTTCAAAATCTCCAGACTCGTCGAACGGAATGTCGCTGCGCATGTACGAACTTTCTTCGACTGAGAAAACTGACCTCGGGACACTGTGTTGTAGTGCTGTAACAAAATTTGACATTGTTATTTTTCTATTTCAAACAAAAAGGTTTTTGCTTAATTACCCTCAGTTTAGTTTGTTCCTGCATCAAAGCAGCACCCCACTTGCTCTTAGTCGTCTTCTTTTCCGGTTTCTGTTCCATCGAATCTGCAGTCAAATTTCCCGATCGCGATAATTTGTTTATAAATAATTGTCGAACTGCTGCAACCGTTGACTGTCTCAAAGTTTCTGTCAACTCTTGGGATATGAAATCCCGATTTTTCTCGGCGATTTCGCTGGCATCGTAAACCAATTTCCCGGTATAGTGAGCGACTGAAAATTCGTGTGACCCCGCAGGCTTGATGTGCACGTTCTTTTGCTGACGTTCGTGTAGTCGGTGCAAAATGTACTGGGCGTCCTCCATCTGTCGTGAAGTCTCGTCTATGATTAGGAAAAGTCCGTTGTTTTTTCCCATCAACTGTTCAATTGCATCTCTATTGTCGTAAAAGTGGAACGTCTGTCTGGGAATGTCCTCTTCATTTTGTTCTTGCTAAAAGATAACAAAAAATTAAAATAAAAAACATTATTTTCGATTGGAGGACACTTTTCCACTTAAATAGTTTTTTCAATAAATTTTTAGCCTAGGTTTTAATTTTCCTTGTACATATTTACGTTAACTTATTAATTTTTCCGTCATTTTTAAGTCACTATTATATTTAACACCGATAGACTGCACATTTAAAATCATATGGTTCATAAACATACGAGTGTGAACATCTTATAATTTTGTTTGAAGTTAACTTTATTCTTGGTAGAGGATGAATTTTAGATAAAAGCTCACTGAGAAACCGAATTCGTACGAGTTATTCGTAAACCAAACAATTCGTAAGTTAATAGGAGAAAATGTGCAAAAGCTAAATTTTGTTTAATTGTTGCGTTCAAAATATTTTCAAATCGAGTTTTGTGTCAACCTTAATCAAATAATTAAAAGATAATTTTGATTTGAATATTTTTTAACCAAAACACAAGAAGACAGTTTTAAATATTGTGACGAAGTATGTTAAGTATAAAGAAAATTATACATTTTGTAAAAAACATTTCGTACGTAATTTTATTTTGGAGAAAAGAAAATCAGAATAATTATTATTTTAACATAAAAATAATGAAGAAAAATATTCTAAGGACAAAATGATCAAAAAAAACTTTTTGTGAAAAAATGGACCCTATTCATTATTTTTACTTATTCTTTTACCATTTCCCATGCAAAAACTCGCTGATTATAGTAACACTGAAGTTGTTCGTTCATGGTGTTGATGATTAACTGCTCATATCTGTTCACAGCAAAACATTCGAAGCCAAAGAGATCCAGAATGTTGATACAAAATTTGTCTCCACTAAAAAGAAAATATATTTAAATATAATTTTTTCTTAAAATTTGTTTCAAATAAAACTGATAAAAATGATAACATTTGTTGACGAACTAATTGACAGAACAAAAAGTTGCAATAGAAATATGCTACGTATGAGCAGTTTGTCCTTATCTTTTTGATAGACAGGATAATTAAAGAAATGTGTCTATTAAAATAGTCTCCCCAGTAAAGCAGGCTTACAAAAGTGTTCTTGTGACAGTCAGTTTCGAGTTAATGGTGTTCACAATCCAATCCACCAGACGTTGATAAATCGTGTTCGCTAGAACGTCCCGGCATTCTTTGGCCTCGTCGCATGTATGTCTTCTTCGTACAGCCGCTCCTTTCTTGATGAGACAATAATTTGTGAGTGACCAAGTGAATTTCTTTTGATCGATGCCCAGCAAATCGGCAACTGGAAAAAGGGGAATGGAACTTGCACTTTTTCATTTTAATTGTCAACAAACAAATTATTAGGATAAAAACCTTTATTTGCCATTTCTATGTTGTAAATTTCCGCGTCGTTGTTTTGGCCTTCGATAAATTTGATTTCACCCAAATTGATGATGGCTGCGAGAAGATTCCACAACCCGTCCATAATGTCCTCCATGTCCATCAGTTTCAAATGTTCTTTGAAATCTTCGAATTTTCCAGCATTACCGTAAGGATCATTTCGTACCTTGAATGATCGTTTGGTACTTGAAGTTTTGTCACCGATTCTCAGAAAACGTTGCTTTCTTCCCGGATACAAACCATACTGCTTCAGTTTTCCAGTGGCCTCTAAGCCGTCGTAAAAGTAGTAGAGGATATGAAAATTTGACTGGTTTCTGTATTAAAAGAAAAAATATTTTATAAAAGTAGTCAACTTTCTGTTGTAGAGTGAGAAATAATAATCATATACAAGTTAATGTATATTGTTTTTATTTAAGGTCTTCCTACCCTAGTCAAAATGTTTAAATAATTTGATTTGAAATTAAAAATGTACAATTTCAAGTTCATAAACTTACTAAATTCAAAGAGGAACTTTTTTATACCATCAGTACAGTTTAAAAATTTTGTAAAAACAACATATAAATAAAGAAAAAAGTCTAGGTTTAAAAATTTCTAAACAATTTTGGTACAACTCACCACGGTAGGACTATCTTAAGTGAAAATAAATAACTGGGCACTTTCCCCCTAATTATAGGCAACCAAAAATAAAGCTCTCATTATTGAAAGACATTTATCAGGCGTTCCTTTCCCACGTACAATATCATTAATTCGATTATTATTATGAAATGCTAACTTGTCTCTGGATGAAATCCTCCACTTCTCAATCTGATAAGCCCAAATTATTGCACCGGATGCTTTTCCAGTATTGCCATAAGTTGTCTGAATCTGCATCATACATCTTGTGGAATTTGGATTCAAAGGTGTTGCTGAATTGGTGAAAGCATGTAGTATTTTAATTGCCATTAATACTCGTGAACCGATATCTTTAAGGCTCTGAAAAATAAATGACACTTTGCATTAGTCAGATTAGCTTACACAAACAAATTTAGTAGAAATAACTAAATTACATGAAATTTGTAATAACAATGTTTTGCTTTTTTACCTTGCCCAAAAACATAAGGTGATTAATAAGATGTAACATGTTCGTTGTTTTCCCTGAGTTACTTTCACCGGCTAAAAGAATGTTTTGTGGTTCTTCATTGTGAAGAACATCCTGATAGGCCTTGTCCGCAACAGAATATATATGCGGCGAATTGTCTGATCGCGATTTGCATTGATATTTACAGTGATACTGTAAATATTCAATTACATTAATGCCAAAAATTGTACAAAAAAACATTTAAGAATTAATTTTGTTTACTTACTTCTGGACCATAAATCTCCTGATCCTCATTTGGATTTAGTACAATTAAAACGTCACCGACAAAAGTATGAAAATGTCCTAACTCGAGCCTATGCTGTAATTCGTCAAGCAGAATCTCTTCGTTTAAGAATTCTAATCCAGCTAGATCTTCGGTGTACATGGGTTCTGGTGATTCTGTTTGATGTGCCTGAAAAAATATAAGAAATTGTATAAAAGATTCGACGACTTATTTAATTTGCAAAATACCTTCAAGAAATTCTTGTGGACTATCATTTCATTCGGCTTTTCTTTCTTTCCTTTTGTTTTTACGGAATTATTTAGTGCCTTGAGTTCTTGATTTAACTGTAAAAATTAAAAGAAAAGAAGATTAACAAGATTATTAAACTCATTATTATTTATTCAAACACCCTTACATGAAAATCATTTTCCGGAAGTTCTGAAAGAAAAGGATGTTCCAAGATTTCTGGCATGTAGGGTCTGTTTTCTTGATTTTTCTCTAAACATCTAAAAAAATCAAATTAATTTATTAATGACAAAAAAAAACAAATTTAGTTAACAATAATTGTCATTTACTCAGCAATGAAGTCATTAAAATTTTGCGACCAGTTTGACTGCCTATACAGAGTCGGGGGTGGATTGCGGACAATTTGGAAGAGAGCTCTGGTAGGGTGCATATCTTGGAAAGGGGGTTTTCCATCCGCCAATTCTATCGCAGTTATTCCGACAGCCCAAACATCTGCACGGGTTCCATACCCGTTGGATTCTCCCTGACACATTACTACTTCCGGAGCCATCCAGCAAGGCGATCCGATGCAAGTTTTTCTTCTTCCCATTTCACCCTTAATAGCTCGGGTTAGACCAAAATCAATGAGCTTTATCTCGCCTTCCTTTGTAAGCACAATGTTGTTTGCTTGAATGTCACGATGGATGATGTGGTTTTCGTGTAAGTGCAGAACTGCCTGAAATTTAATAAAAAATCCAGTACTTTCTAAATTCGAATAAGTGAATTTCACTTATTGAAATGAATTTTCACTTTTTAAAAAAGTTTTTTTTTAAATATTGCGATTGTCAAAGAATGGAGGAAAAGAGGATTGAAGGAAATGAATACGGGTTGTGGCCCGATTTTTAAAAAATGGTACCCCCACTCCCACAATTATGTTTCTTGCCAAGGGAACCACGAAAAACTTGACGAAGTGGCCGGCAGCGAGAATCGAACTCGCTCCCTCCCGAATAAGAGTCAGGAACTATGCGCATTATACCATACTCGCATATTAAATGTAATAATGTTATACAAATATAACTTATTTTTCATTTTTGAAAAGTGAAATTCACTCAACAAAAAGTTAAATGTTAACTTTGTCATGAATGAAAAATAAGTTCACTTACAAAAAAGTGAATTTTCCACTTATTCAACGTGAAAATAACTTATTAATAAGTGTAAAGTTTGATCACTTAAAAAATAAGTAAAATTTTCACTTATTCGAATTTAGAGAGTATAAAATACAGTTTTGAGTAAAACCTATAATTAAGTTATTTACTAAGAAATCAATAAATTTATCAAGATACACGGTAGTGTTTCGCGTCAAGTACAGAAAGAGATACTATCTTCATAAGCCGCTATTATATTTTCCATTTTTCAACATATCGTACAAAAAGAAATATTGATCCGATAAACATGATTTTTTTTCTTGATTTATCAAGTAAGTTTTTACTTTTTTTCTTTACTTTTCATATTTTTAATTTCTGTAATAATAATATTCTTATTTTCTTTTATTTTTCGCTTTTTTCCGGAAGTATTTTGGAAACGTTTGCTTATCTTCGTAAGCATTTCGAAGATCTTTTATAAGTAAACTCTTTCGAAGTCTAATTAAATAAAATAGCTTCAAAGGGTTTATTTCTGTAATTCCTTGACCTGAAAATTATCCTTATAGATTTACTGCAAATTGAACGCTCTATAATTTGCAGCTGGGCAGCGCATGAAATCATTAATACCAAACTCTCAAAATGAAAGTAACACCAGTACCCCCTTCCACCATCACTAAATGTCACGTGAGCTTGATTTACTGTGGGGCCCATAGCTTAGACGAATCGCTACTGGGTCTGCGAAACACGTATCTCTTTGTTATATTCAGCGAATTGAAGCGAGACAGATGGATGAACTGATGATTTAGTGACAAACTGGCCATGTCGTAAATATTATCGGGGGGCCCGTGTAGGAAGGAATGCTGTTCCATTACGGAACGATACCGTATGGAATTTTGATATTTTTCCTGCTCGTTATACAGCAGTGTACGTGCCTTTTTACGCGGTGTCTCTTTATACAAAATGATTGCCTTTATTTTTCGGGGCAACCGCGAATTAATGGCCGGGCATTAGTTTTCGCTTTTGATAAAGAGAACGGGGCATATTTTTCGGGAAAGTAATGATACTTAATTAAGTTACGTTCTTTCGGGGTATTTTTTAATTTGGAGAAATCACAGTTTTATGACGCTCTTTTATCATGTTTTCATTTTGGGCTTTTATAAAATCAAAAATTCTCTGCACACGTTTTGAAAACTTGGCTTAAAACACTATCGTTACATGAATTTTTGCATAGATTAAGGAGTTTTGTTTTCGATTTTACAAATGTACTCTTAATTAGAAATTTTTTTTTTTTCGTTTCTAGAATCATTGCACGTGCTTAGAACGCGCTGTTTAATAAATTCTTAATGTTTAAATATTATGCTATAAACAAAAATACAATATTTATTTTCTTCATTTTTTAAATTTAAAAACTGATTAGATCCATTTTTATAAAAATTAGATTTTGAACATTTTTACATTTAGCGCACCAAAACTTAAACTGAATGATTAAGCGAATTATGCTTATAAATAAACTCACGTTACGGATATACATTTTATTTATATGGATAGTTTTGAATTAATAATAAGTTTTCATTTTTTTATTCTAAAGCTGACGTGTTGGCTAGCATCTGTTACTATGTATTGAAATTATTTGAAAATAAAGCGGTCAATAATTTCGTTTCTCGTATATTATAACTAATATCGCAGGATACACGCACATCCTGTGGTGTTTGCATGTTCATTTGTATATCTGTTTTAACTTGCGTAATGATATCATTATCCTTTTATGTATGTAAAAAAGAATTTTGCGGTCAATTTACAAAGATTTTTATAACGCTTTTAGCGGCAAAATGTATATATTTATTTCTCAAATCATAAACATCTTGTAATTTAATTTTTTTGTATTAACGTAATAGGGTTTTTCGTATATTTATTATTGAAAGGCTTCAACGATAAAGTATTAAGTAACAATTTTTAATAGCATAAAAGAAAATATTTATTTTAAAATTACTTCTTCACAAATTATGATTTTTCTTTTTAGAGAACGACATTTTTTGTAAGAAAAACAAAAGATATGAAAAAGTGGACTCTTGTAAGCGCACTGGGATAATCAACGAATGAGTTTGACTATCCGAGCACAATGGGAGTCTTTGCTCTCGTGTGATCTTGACGTCGGTAGATAGAAGGACCGGGTGGGTTTCATTTGCAAAGAGGTTAATTAGCGGCTGCCTTATGTGTAATTTATACACCGCAGAATGCACCCATTGACGCACTGTAGATAATGCATTCTGCTGACATTATGTATAAAAAAAACACAAAATTCAAAATATTATACATTTTATTGTGTATTTAAGGAGACAATTTTCTCCAGGTTGACGCATTAAATTCTTGAATATATTTTTTAATCTTACACAAAAAATCAGATATATCAAATATTTTTTTATCTTTTTCTTGAGTGAAATACGTAAATGCATAAGGTACTATGTTAAATGACTAGTTTTATCACTCAAATTATTCATAAATTAGGTGGTAAGAAATTATGCAAAAAATTTCTAAGTAACTAGAACATGTCAAAGAAATTTCTTGAATAAGAGAGAAATTAAAAATTTACCTTGATGGTTTCTTTCAAAATAAAAGCCAAATGTTCCTCCCTCATTTTTTTATCATTCGCCACCAGAACTCGAACCATATCTGCCACTGATCCTCCTTCGCAAAGCTAAAAAGTGGAATTAGATGAATTAACAAAATGACTTTCTTTGCGTCAGCAAAAATGGTTCATTTGAATTTGGCGATATTAAAGAAGATTCTGTGTAATTACCGTGAAGGTAATCTAGTTTGTGACTACAATTGAATTTTGGATTAAAATGTAATTGTCTTTTAAAATGCCTAATCACTTTCTCTTTTGTTTTAATGTAAAAAACAATGCCAAGGAAGTACTACAATGTAGTCCAGATTTATTGGCCAATAATTCACTTCAATTTTACGGTCCTTACATCGGAAGCAAATTTACGATATTACACTTGAGGAGATATTAAAAAAGAAAGAAAAAAAGTTGTTACTTAAAGAAAAATTTTTGAGATAAGTCGAGTTGACAATGACACTGCCGGTTTTATTCACCGCTGCCATGTCGGCCATTAATGACCGTGAAACAATAATCAAGTCCACGACCCGAAGATAAGTAATAATATTTTAGCACACCACGGAGGTCCCGCCGTAAATTAGGGCTGCGATGTGGCGGGGCTCACCTGCGAATGCGAACAAGTTTAATGATTGTTTAATGGCCGCGCGTGTCGTAAATTATCCCTATATTCGACTGGCTCAAATGCTCCAAAATTGCCTTCGGGCTGAGAACCCGAGTGGGTGGGTTCGTACTTGCTCTTGGATCATGAATTATGACATCATATATATATATACATATATGTATGTATACAATAAATACATACATGTATATAGTATACGTTAGCAATTTTGGTCAAGGTCTAGTGCTATTTGCCAGTGGAACTAGCAAAAAACTAGAGCAAGATAAAAAACAAAAGACCTAACGAAATGTTTTCGCAGAAATTAATTCGTCATATTGATGAGGCAGCTAATGGTTTGACCTAATTCCCGAGCCTACCTCCATAACCAACCATATTTCATCAAATTCGTTTTTCTTCACGGTCCTTTTGCGATAGATGCCATAAAAGTCAGGCAGGTTTGGATGACTCGACAGAACCCGCAGGACCTTGTATTCTTCCACAATCATTGCCTGCGATTCTGCAGTAAGTTTTTGAATCTTAATAGCCACTTTTTTGCCTGAAAAAAATATTTTAATATTGATTTATATATATATATATTTTATATATGCAATAATGATGATTTAAATATGGCGGCGTACTGGCTTGCTCATCGTAGGCCTCATAAACGTTGCCACAAACTCCTGAGCCTATGCACCCCTTCAGGGTGTAACGTTTTTCGGGATCCGCGATGCTGTCCATCCGGATAACCGAGCCCTCGCCCCGGCCCCGCTCGCCCGATCTTCGATCGTCGTCCCGGCGA
>JABFPM010002677.1:0-16063 GCA_022817325.1 Idris sp. 1 HC-2018
CATAAATATGTATTTATTTTAATGTTTAAAACATAAATAAATTAAAATAAAATTGTTACTGATGGTCTTATAAAATGATGAATTATATTACAAATTGAGCCATTCAACTTCTTAAAGTGTTTATATTTGATATTGTAACTCCAGCAGTTACACATAATGGTTTGCTTCATTTTCATTGTTTACGTTTATTAAAGTAAATTTCGATAAGGTAGAAACTATAAGTAGTAAAATGATCTTATCTCGATAGTATGAAATTAAAACACTACAAGTTTTCACTAACAATTTAATTGTATTTTAAAATAAATAAATGCACTTAAATATCTTATAAAAATGAGGGGAAAAACGGGTATTATGAGCCGCCTAAGTTTATCTGTGAATATTTTAAATAACATGCAAATTTTATTCATTTCTTTAAGTTTATTGGTTAATTTGATTTTTTCTGCGTAAAATTCCGATCATATATTTATCTAAAAACTGATCAATTAATTGAAAATGATGTTTAAATAAAAAAGTGTAAAAGGCCCATAATATCCAACAGTGAGTTTTTTAGAAATACAATGTTTATTTAATTTAACATTATAGTATATAGGTTTATAAAATATGTATCGTATATTAAAATAGACAATTTTTCAGAAAAAAATAAAATTAGTTGCATGTCACAAGAAAAACATATATATTTTGATCATAATTGGTGATGCAAATATTATAACCTACATAGGCCAAGATTAAAACCACTTATTACTTTAACATAAATATACTTAAAAAAGTGATTAATGTTTTAAATAAAAAATTTTGCTTGCAGATTCATTTAAAATCTTTTTGTTTAATTGCATTAATTATTAATAATTAAGGTGGCCCACAATACACGCTGTCCCATAATACCCGTTTCTCCCCTACATTGTAAAGAAGATTTTAAAATACAAAATTTATTTTTGAAATAAAATTAATCAATTCAGTTTAATAAAATGGATAATTTTTTATCAAAAATGTCAAAAGACTGAGTTTGTACATTTTATTCAAATCATGAGTTGCTTGCGGTTTAAGTTTTATAAAAATATATAAATTGTTATTAATTTTTTCAACGTTACATTTAAACGTATAATAAAAGCGGCAATTTTGGCTTAGCCTTATAATTATTAGTTATATTATAACATTTCAGATGCACTTTATAAGTGGTTTCTTGCAACTTAATTAGCTTTGAGGCTTTGGCTACGGGTTTTACACTCTTATTAATTTCAGTGGTTTCCTTAATTTTCAACCTGAAAAAAATAAAGCTGTTAGTAAAGTTGCATTGTAGATATTATAACCACGCTGTCCCCGTTGACTTCAGCGGTTAATTTATGTTTTCCGATAACTTTGAGGAATTAAAGTTGAGCTATTTTATGTTAAAAAGTTGTGTTTTTTAAAGTGTTGACAATTTACAAAGTTCTGAAGAAAAATACTAATTGAAATGCATAATTTGTTGCATTAAGAACATTATTTTGCTTTAACTTCGTTGTTTATTAAATATAGTTATGACTCATGAATTTAACATTTTCGATTTAAGTTTTTAAGCTGAAATTTTTTTGTTTAAAACCTAGTTATAATCCAACTTAATTATAAAAAAAAGTTTATTGAAAAAAGTATATTTTGTTATTAGTTCAAACAATCAATAGTTAATATTAGAAAAGAGTTCAAACTAACTTTTAACAAGATTTTATGCTTTCCCATTTCCTGTAATTTTGATTGGTTTCATCGCAAACTTTCTAAACTTCTTAATTCTATAATAGAATAATAAAAGTAAAAAAAAGAAGTAATATCACAGAAAACTATGATCTGAAATTCGATAATTTTTCTCACTTTTTTAATATAAATTTCAACATTGTTTATAAATTTTTATGAAATAAAAGTTTATACTTCAAAGTAATGTATTTTAATTAAAATTATGTTCTTCTGTTATAAATTTAATAATTAAAATTTATTCCTCAAATTCATACCTTTGTTTCTAAAAAAAATCACATAACGAAGTTAGATTTATTATGACATCATCGGAACTGTGACGTGCATGCATGATTTTTGCTCAAGCTTGCAATAATAAATCGCATTATAATGTTGCAGTATTATGTTATACTTAGTCCCGTAGCTTAATTTCACTTTAGAATTTAATATATTCTGTGGATTTCTCGCTTATTATTTATATATCCAAATTTAAAAGGCTCAAATCTAAATTTATCTTATTAAAATTCCCATAAACAGTAAATTTAAGAAAATCAATTTTTTTATATAACTCTTGCTAAAAAATTTTTTGTTTTGTTCTTTTTTTTTTACTTTTTTTGTTATTTTAGTCAAAATAGTCTTAAGAGAAAAATGCAATTTTTTTTTCAAGTCACATAGTATTGAAAAAAGTTCAAACAATTTGCACTATACAAAAAGTGAATTGAAAATGTGTTTCGTACTTTCCGAAACTTGTACATCATTCATGAAATGCATTTTTACATTCAAACAAGAGCCAGAAAAAGCATATCTTGAAAATTGTCTGCCAATATTTTTGACGTTGAAACTTTCAGAAGAATTCATTCATTTTTATATCACATAATTTAGTATAAACTTTTAATATGACATTTGGTAAAGTTTAAAAATATATGAGTCGTTCTGCAAAACTTTAATAGCTGTTTATCTATTATTTCACAATTTATGTCAAACGACAAAATATGTTGTGCTTATAATTTTACATTTGTACATCAAAGTTATTTTTAATTTATATATTTATTATTTTAATTATATGATCGTTATTTATTTATTATTTAGTTTAAATAAATAAACTAAATTTTTTTACAGAAATCTTTATAGCATAATCTGATTAAACTTTCACACAGGAATAATAATAAATAAATTAAATAATAGTACAACACGTCGGACCAAAAATAAGCTTTATTTTCTCATAAAGAAACGCCACTCAGTTTGAAATGTGAGTCAAATTTGTTTATATTGCAAAACCAGTCGGAGGCTCATCGTGAATAAATAATCTTGCATCTGATCCGTAGCTGGCATGTGCATTCGAACTGCTGTGATGTAATATCCATATCGGACGGTTAATCAATTGCCCTATTTGTGCGCCGCGTGCTCCACCTGACTCGCCACTGGATTAATATTATTAATCAATATTATTTGGTATAATTGCTAAGCAGACCTGCACGACACAACGAACCAGAAAAATTATTCACTTTTACCTTTCCTCCTCATCCCCATCTTTTTTATTCTCTGTAAATTTTGTTGTTTATTTTAATTATATTTTATTAAGTTTTCTATTATTTATTTTCTAACCTAATTTTTTTCTAATACATATTAATCAATGGGCGCGACAGCGCCTCGAAGATTCAGGGTTTTTACATATTTCTGCGATTGAAATTTAGACATATTTCTGAAATTATTTTAGCCATATTTTTTGTGAACAACATTTTAAATTGTAAAACTATTTTATAAATATTTTGTACCAACAGAAACATTTTTATCGCATTAAATCACATATTTATCAAACAATTTTTTCTTATACATGTTTAAAATTTTTCACAAAATACAGTTCAAGAATTTTAAATGAAATATATTAAGTAATACTTAGTTTTTTATATTTCACATCTTTTTCAAGTATTTTTAGATTTTTAGTAAAATAGTATCGAATTATTCTTTGACTCGTATTCTTTTATCTATTAAAGACCATTTTTTGAGTGTATTTTTAGATTTTTAAATTTCATATCTTTCTCAAGTATGTTTAGGTTTTTTATTAATTTTGTTTTTTGTTAAAAGGTTTTTTTGAAAAATAAAGATATACATGCAGACTTACTCTTTTATGCTGTGGGTAATGCCTGTCAAGATACGATAAAGGAAGATGTGTGGAATTGATCTCGTCGGCGCCCGTACTTGACTCACTTCGTGGTCGTCTGCAATCATCCATGTCTAAAGCTTCGTCGCTGAAAAATAATAATAATATTAATAAAATACGTAGAAGATGATAAAAATTTGTAAGCGTTGATTTAGCGGCATTAATTATATTCGATGAAATCGGAGAATGATGTAAGAGAAAATAAAACAAAGAAGATAAATTTTTCGTCAGACGGCAGCTTTCAGGCTAATATTGACTCTCTATTAAAGGAAAACGAGCAACAAAGGGAATAAGGCTTTCTTTGGGACGAGAAATCATGTTACTAGGAGATGTTTACGAACATAAAATATGGATTATATTGGCTTTTCTGAAAGATATTGTTATAATTTTTTCCATCTTTTTTTAGCTTTCATTTTGGGTAAATACAAGTTTTCTTTTTTCAATACTGTTGAAGTTTGTTTTTGCAGCTTTTGTTTGTTTTTAATTTTCATGCTAATGAAAATTATATAAATATTGAAATCAGTACTGTACTACAGATTATGTCAGCCATATAATTGTCAGCTAAATTTATATATTTTTTATCATAAGTGAATGGTAAAAGAAATCAAAATAAATTTGAAATGATTCATGTAAGACAGCTAATGAAAGATACTGAAATACAAATGGTGAAAAAAAATTGTCAAAACTCACTACTGGAGACAAAGCGTTGTCAGAGACTGACAAAAAATTACTGGCTTGCTGCAAGCAAAATAGTTTTATATAGCTGAAACGTATTGTTAACGATAGACTATTTCTTTTTCATCTCCATTGAATACTTCTTTTGTACACATCTGCATAATATTTGGAAAACGAATTTTTATTAAATACGGCAGATGTATACGAAACATATACTTTTTTGATAATTATGAGCATATCAATAATTAATTTTAACAAAAATGCATTATAAATTATTTCATTATTAAATTTTAATAATGAATATTAATTTAATATTATTAATGATAATACATTTTTAAATAAATATTCACCAATTACTGTACTTTCAATGCTTAGTTGACTGAACGATAAAAATTAATTAATACCTTGAGTTGCTTCTTTTGCTAGCATCCTGTTTTCCGGCCTGCAAATTTGGCAAGTCTTTTTGTCTTTTTTCAGTCTCTCGCCATATCCGCCAATAAAGTATAATCATAACGCTAACAGGCACGTAGAACGCTGCGATTGCTGTGCCGAATGTAACATAATGATTCGTTTCTATAAATTGTATGAAACACTGATCTATTGGCACGGTCCTCTGGCCTTCAATGTATGGCCAAGCATAAATCCAGGGTGGCCATAATAAAGCTGAGATACCCCATGCGCAACCTAAAACAGAATAATCAAATTCAGTTTAATATAATTTTCAATATAACTTTATTTTGTTTTACTTATAAAAAAAATATACAAATTTAATAAAAAAAATAAACAATTTAATTGCTTTGGAAAGTTACAATTGTTATTTGTAAAGTATAAATTAAAAAATTACATACAAAAAAAATTTTTTTAGTGTTTTTTTTTTTCACTGATTGAAGTTCATTTATTTCACAAATTTAATTAAAACTTTCAAATCAAATAAAAGCTATTTTATCTTATTTTAATTTTATATTTAAGAATAATTTGAATGTATGAAAAAATAATTAAAACAAATAAATGAGAGGTAGCTTATAATTGAAATTGCAATTTGACTTTCAATCTTCATTAGCCAAATCACATTCAGCAACCATTATAAAAGAAGCTAATTCGATTATAAATTGAATCAAAATAAAATGGCAGGCTCACATTGTGCAGCGAAGTGAATTTCTTTGCTGATCTTGCTATTGAAACTTTGATGGTAAAAAGTAAAGCGTTTCTGTGAGCTTATTCTTTCATGACGTTGTTGCACGAGATTCAAACATTTATGTATAAGTCGTGGAAAAATGCATCAGCAACGGTGACACACAAAGAGTACACTTCACAGCGCCATAAAAACGTGTCGTGATTGTGATTTATATTTATGGGAATAATAAAAGTGGGCAAACAATGGTGAAAATATTTTTTTGTTTCGTTTTGAAGTGAAAATGCAGTTGTCTTGTTGAAAAATTAATCAATTTTATGCATAAGTTAAAATAGTGTATTAGATTTGAAAAAAATTAATTTTTTAATTCCATAATGCTTCGGTATTATCATATTATACATTCTACATTCAAAATTATTCTTTTATCTTACTGCATCAGATTTTATTATATTATATTGATTTAGAAACCTTTGAGCTTCATGAATTCTAAAATATTAATACAAAATAAAAAAATGAATAATAATTTTGATGCATTAATTTAGGTGAAACAGTAATTGCCAGTGAAGTTTAAAATACAAAATTATTGTAAAAATGCATATCTCATGAAATTTCAAAGAATCTATTACTACCACAGTAGGAATGAAACTGGGGGTGCCAAGAAATGTATCTGGGCCCTAAGTGGTACTTAGATAGACAAGCCCATATCATGGAATGCCAACCTTGGAACAAACTATGGGCCTTTATTGGTAATCCTTAAAATCATAACAGTGGGTAAACCGACCTAGGACCAATTCTGGTTCAATATAGGACCAATGTCGGGATCCATAAAATAAAATTAATGTAATTTTTAAACGACGATTAGGTGCCAGGCTTGGGCCACCCGTGGCCTAATGTTCATTTGCTACGTGGAAATTAGAGCGTATTATTTAATGGATTCCATGATTGGGCTTAGATAGGCCCTAGCATGGTTGTCCTGTCTAAGATTTGTAAGGGCGAAGCGCTACATTTCACGAGGGTATTTCAAATCTGGTATAGGACCAGCATTTGCCCCAAACAGGGCCAAAATTTATCCGAGATAGGACCCATATAGAGCCCAGTTACGATTCCTACTAGGATATTCTTTGAAAGCGCTTTATATTTATCTGGATTGTTATATATATGTTACGCCCTTATCGTGAAATTGCCCATTTCATAAACTGGGCAGCCTTCAAAATAAATATATAAACATATAAACATCTCAAATAAAAAATTCAAAATTCATTTTTTCAAATAATGTTTTTCAGAATGTAATTCCAAAATATTTTATTTTTTAAACCAAAACTTCAAAATTTTTCAGTACTCGGGTACCGCCCGCTCTGTGTTTTTTATTCAATGACTTTCATATGAGTTAAAAGAATACAACCTAACTTAAATATTGGATATGATAAATTAGATTTTCTGACTATTTTTATTAAATCTTGACATCTTTTTTAAAGTTTCAAAATCTTGATATTCAAAACATACTTTTTTTTAATTTATGTCAAAATGAAAACGAATCAATTGGCAATAATGACGTTATAAATGTATATTTCCAGTAATGAAATTTTGTCGTAATGATTTAGTAACAACATAAAGTAAACATTAAAGCGTGTAAAAATTTACTGATAACAATTTTGAACCGCGTATACAGTACATAGTCCAAATTTCATTTATGGTAAATTTGTAATAATTTTTTTTTCTCACAAAGATGGTAAAAAAAGGTGCAATAGAGTTACTTTTAAGTGTGTTTTAAACATGTTTTCAAAGTGAAATTTTACCGCTTTAATGAAGTATAGAAACATTTTTACTTTTCTGATTATAATTTTGACACCAATATTTTAAATTTCTTTTGAAGTACTTTCATCTTTGATTGTTTAAATATTTTTGCGTAAACATTTTTGTAGTCATGGAGTATCTGATCACTTTCTCACAAATTAGTGTGTGCTTAAATTTTCTTCGGGAACACAAATAGGATTAAAATTTACAATTCACAAAATGTACTTTGTACTCAACAATTCTAATAGATTTTTCTATTACTTGTGTTGCGTTTTTTAATTTTATTTGTGTATGTTGTATTTTATGTATAATTTTAGTGAAAAAAATAAAAACGATAAAAAAATATCTAAGAAATACATATATATTTTGCTTCTGAAAACCCCTATTTTATCAAGAAATAATAGCACTTGCCCAGTTCATGAACTGGGCAACAATTTTGATTTCATGAAATGGACAATTTAACAATCGCAGCATTCTGAAAATGACGCTTTTGGCCTATTATTTACAAATAAAAAATTTTATTCGATGTTATTTTCTTATTAAAGGTAAATTTCTTGTTAAACTGATGCAATTGAATGAGGAAAATGATAAGTTACATTAATTCAACAATAAATATAGAAAATAGCCATTTGCACAAACGATCCCCTTAAGAAAGGTATTTATAAAAACAGGTCATTAATTATTTTATTCACTTGCTAAGGTCAATGGAAGATTGATGTTTTCTCAAAGTAATGTTAAGTAAATAATAATATGATAACACTGCATTTATTTCATTTAAGTCAGCTTGTCTACATGACATTAAAATTTCCTTAACCCAATTTTGCCGTTGATTCGTTTTCGCGACATAAAAAAAATTTTCATTGCTCAAAATCTTTTGAAAATAAACATGAAATTACATTTATAATTATATGAACAAATATTAGAATAGGTGAATAATTCATTAGTGTAAAATTAAATATAAAAAATATATTTTGATTCAAAAATAATTATGAAATAAGCAGTTCTACGGAAGAACTGTTTGACAAAAAATGAGTTAAATATGAACATATGATTGCAATTATTTGTTTCAATAATAATTAATTATACATATATAAAAAAAAATAATAAATATGTGTGAATATGACACCACCGGAAACTCAATAAAATCAAATGAACATTCAAATTGAACATAAAATTTATTATTTAATGATCTATTTGTATTTTTAATGCTGTAAATATTATATTTAAACTTAATATATTTTTAAAATGTTAAAAAATAATTTTTGTTGTAAATTATTTTTCATACAAATTCAGTTTCTAGGTTGACTAAAGCAAATAACTACTTTAATATAAATGTTTGTATTATATATATGTACATTAATATTATATTAATTTTCATGAGAAACCTGTAATAATATGTGTGTTCCATTGCGTATTATAAAATTAATTTGCAGCTCGTATCAATTGTCAATTCAATTCATTTTCTTCAATGTGATTCCAAAACTGCAAATACTATTATTTAATGTTTATTTATATAGAGTAATAAATTATATATAATTATAAAAATAATTATCGAAATATGATTTACAAAATTTAATTACACTGTATCAATGAAACATATTTCATTGTACGATAAAACCATTATTAATTTGAAACGTACTTAACATATACTTATTTCCATTACGAATAATTTTCTTTAAATTATCATAAATTTTTTACTTATCAAGATCATTTTTTATTTAAACTAAAAAAAACTGTAAGTGTGGTAATAAATTTTCATTTTACAAAAACATTTTATTCTCATTATTGCATAATGTTGAGTTTGCTAAAGTAAGAATAAGAAAAACACGTAATACTGTTACAATAGCGACGATTTGGTAAGTGCTATATACACACGTTATCTGCGCACAACATTATGCATAGTAAAGCCCGCCATTGTGACAACAGTATTAAGGGAAACTCAATTGTCAACATATTTGATCACATCAATCACAAATTAGTTTTCTAATCTTCGCAGTGAGGCATAACAAAGATTAATCGAGAAACTGCCAGTTTCGGTTAAGGATCAAAGTTGAGTCATTTGTGAAATGCAAGCTCAAATAATTCAAAAATTACAACTTTCTAAAGGCTGAACAATTTTCTTGTTAATCAAAGTGCACGAGATAAATTAACATTTTTATACAAATTTAATTTAATAATTTTTGATCTTACAACTTTTGTTAAAATTTTATAATTTTCAAAAAAAAAGTAAAATTAATTATTATAATTAAACACAATTGATTTTGTTTATCCTAAATCGAACTGCTTATGTGTACTTAGAAAGAGAAAAAACTAAATTTCATAGTTGAACTTAATCTTGTTTCCGTCTGATGAGAAACAGTTGAATTTAATTTCGGCCCAATTGAAAGTTTGTGTGAATTCATTTATCTTGTCTGATTGGGTATGATCTAATCTGTTTGAACAGTGAATATAAAGAACATTCAACGTTGTATATTTAAAATATACAAATGTTTGCACGAAGATTTGAGCCACAAATTGTTACAACTGGCTACATAATAGCAGAATCAAATAATTGAAACACAAAAGTTCAGAATGTACAATAATAAATAATTTTCCAAAATTAATCATCTTTAATCTATTTCAACACTAGAATTACACAAAAATCTGTACTCTTAGGACTACCAAAAGGTCAAATTTGTCTACTCTTTAATTTGATGCAAAAATTACTTTTTTAATAACAAGACACATCGTTACAATATCAAGAATTAAATTATTGTGTTATGTGTAAATCAAATTACAAAAAGAATGAATCCGTTATTTTAGTATTTAAGGGGAGTAGAGATTTCTGCTTGCTTTTAATGTTAAAAAATAATGTAATTATTGATAGCTAAATTAATTATTTTATATTATGATAACCTTTTAACCCTATAAGCATTTTTGACGAGTTAACTCGCGAACTTTTTTCTCTCTAATTTATATATATTTTTATGAATTTTTGATATGAATATATTATTTATAATGGCGTGAGCCATTTATTGTTAATTTGTTTTATTTTTTTATGTTAAAAGAATATATTTTAATAATATATAATGCTAACAAATTTATTTAATTATATAAAATAAATTATATTAGGTTTACAAATAAATTTCTGCCATTTTTTATCAAAAATTGAGCATTTATTGTAAAATAATAATAGCTAACGTCTTATTCAAAGTATTGTCCATCACTTGCTACTACTTTTTCCCATCTTTCTGGCAATGAACGGATAGCTGAAGGCGCAAGGTCTGGTGAATACGGCGTGTGCGATAAAACTTCCCAATTAAGAGTTTCTAAGTAGGTTTTAACCGGTGCCGCAACATGTGGACGAGCATTATCATGCAGGAGAATAATTCTGTCGTGTCTGGAGTAATATTTTTCGCGCTTTTCTTTGAGTGCTCGACTCAATCTCATCAGCTGAGTTCGGTAGACAGTCCCATTAATGGTTTCGTTTGGTTTGAGCAACTCATAGTACACAACCCCAAGCTGTTCCCATCAAATATACAACAAGAGTTTTTTACCATGAATATTTGGTTTAGCTGTAAATGTTGGTGCATGACCAAGTTGTCCCCATAATTTTTTCTTTTTTGGATTGCCATAGTGGATCCATTTTTCATCACCGGTAACTATACGGTGCAGGAAACCCTTTCGTTTGTGCCTAGCAAGCAGCATTTCACATGTCAAAAATCGGCGTTCAACGTTTCTCGGCGTCAGTTCATACGGAACCCAATTTTCTTGTTTTTGAATCATTTCTAATGATTTCAACCGATGTGAAATTGCTTGTTGAGTCACTTCTAAAGTAAGTGCAAGTTCCTCTTGCGTTTGGCACGAATCTTCATCCAATAATGATTCCAATTTCGCATCTTCATACACTTTTGGCCTTCCGTTATGTTCTTTGTCTTCAATGTCAAAATCACCGTTTTTGAACTTTTGGAACCATTTACGACAACTTCTTTCACTCAAGGTAGCCTCACCATATACTTCTACAAGCAATCGATACGCTTCTGCAGCAGACTTTTTCAAATTAGAAAAGTAAATCAGAAGCTCCCACAAATGACGCTTATGTGGCTCAAAACTCGACATTTTGGCCCTCGAAAAAGATACTACACTGATAAAAAATCACTAATATTTTACGTTTATATTGTTGACTGATATCTGACCTTACGACAATGATGTAAATATCTGACAATTTTAACAATAAATTAACGGTGGCGCCACTTTCGTCAAACGGCTGAAACCTAATACTTTATTTGTAAACCTAATATTTTATCTTACCATCGGTATAATGTGGCCAGGTCTTATCAATATGATTGTTTGTGGAAGCAAAACTGTTATTAATATTGTAGAATTAATCGATGGTCCAATATCTTTACCATTTGATAAATAACGCCATGGATATTTTCCAGGTAACCATAACGATATTTGATACGTATTTGGCGATGTAATTACACCTGTAATTAATTATGATTAATTTAGAAATTCAATTTTTAATTGTAAAATATCAAATTTAACTAGAACAATTGTATTATCGGATTGTTATAATGTATTCAAATTTTACCAATTAAAAGACTTTCGCCCCAAAAAAATTGTTCCCATTTTTTTCTCAGTTGCAGATCGTTAGGATAATATATGGAAGCTGGAGCAAAAACTGGATAATTCATTTCGTGATATTTTGCCAAAACTGTGTGCTGATAAGTAGCTAACGATGAACGTAACTTAAGATTTTTTACCACATAATTGGAAGCTGTTACTGTCAATAATTTTCCTCCTGGTAAAATTTCTGGCGTTGTTATAATATTTGGCCAAACTACTGCTACACTGTACCACCTAATTTAAAAAAATACCAAAGGTACCTTATTTATACCTTATTATATAAAAAATATCTTATTTTTATATCTTATTTTATTATAATGTGATTAATTTGATTGTTGCAAAATTTCTTTTCTAAATTTATTTAAAACTTTTGTAGATTTTTGTATACATAATTTATTTCACATATGTACCTTTACATATCTAGATTTTGTATAAAATATGATTTATAAATTGCAAAACTAAGAAAAATAGTTTAATCGAGAACAAGAAGCGGCAAAAAAGTTTTAAAATGGAACACTTAAACATAGCTACATAATAAGAACAATAAAAAGTAAATACAAATTAATTTAAAATTCCATATATTTATTTAGTCTAATTACATTATAAAGTTGCAACCAGATCCGTTAATAAAGAATTTGCTTAATGTATTTTTACTCATTTCTTTGCTAAATATATGAATAAAACATTATTATGCTTTTTTTCAATAAATTTAATAACAAGAATGCATTCAAAATTATCAATGTAACTAATTACTATGTTAAATTAAATGTTCTTCGAAATTCAGGTTAATTAATCATTTGTAAACAATAACATTCCACACACAAAAATTAATGGAATTAACTAAACATCATATCTATTCTGAATATGCAGAGTATATACGCAATGTTTACGGCAATTAATATACAGCTATAATAACTGATAAAATTATTTTGTTTAAAAATACAAAATAACTCATCAACGAATAAAACTAAATATCCAATTTACCTTATAAACAGCTCATCATCTAAATCGACCAAGTCTTCCACTCGTCCACATATATACATTGGTTGTGGAAATTCACCTAAAGTAGCCGAAGCAATTCCTCTTTCTACTATTACTTTGAAGAAATTCCATGTTAAATTTTGGCATTCTTCAGACATGCCATTCAAGATGATTACAGATATTTTAGTTTGAACGAATTTATAAAATTGTTTTGAAAACTTAGTCCGTAGTTTAAAATGTTTGTCAGAAGATGACTGAGAAAATAAATTAATTGGAACAGTTCGATTTGTCATGAGTAATTGCAGTTCCTAAAAAATGATAAATTCAATTAATTATACTTATTATTATAACATTTCCTTTATATAAAGAACTTCAATATATTTAATGAAAAAGACCTTTGGAATATAATCAAAGATTTTGAAATGTTCTTCTTTATACGTCTCTATTTCCGATTTAGGATAAGCATCCTTTAAAACTACCGCTTTCATTCCTAAATCCTTTACATACTTTTCTAAATAACGCTGAACTATGTCATGCGTTCGATCGATTGTCCAGTCGGGATAAATTACATTTTCATTCGAGTATCTACCCACATAATTTGTTTCATTATCTCTCAATAGTAGAAATTCTCTTTGTAGTAATATTTGTAATTCATCATTTCGTTCCAAAAGCTAAAATTATTTTTTCATATAATCAATTAGAAACAAAATTTAGTAATTAATTTAATATTTACCATTGGACTTAAATGTGTAATTAGTTTAACATCGTATTTATTTAAAACATCTTTTATTTTATATATTTGGTTAATATCAACTTCAGTCAACTGATGATTTAAAAATAAAGCAATACTTTGATGTAAACAGTGAGAATCGATCCTTATGTTATTTTTTCTCAAATCTTCTATGAGTATATTTAAATTATTTACTGAATCTAAAACTGATTTAAATCGATTGTTTGGACACACGTGTAGCCCATAGAGTATAAACTTGTCAGAAGATTGTTTTTTGTTCAAAGTTTTTGCAAGTTGTCTTGATGCATCTAAAGGTGTGGGACCAGGCATTAGATAAACAGGAATTTCGTCCGGCAAAGTTAATCCTCTCAAAACAATCAAATTAGACTTATTGAAAACCTAAATTTAAATTCAATTATTTTAAGGCTACTTAATTACGGGAAGTTTAATGGTTTGCTGAAAATTTAATATGATTTTGCACGACATATTGTTTCAAATTGAACTTTGTTATGCCATTTCTAATTTTGTCTGCGTTTTTTAGTTTTCAAGATAAAATTTACTGAATTAGTTTCACTTTTAAAAGTAAATATGGGTAAACAATTTGTATTCAGCTGAAATTAAATAATAAAAGTTGACTTTTATCCAGCTGCTTTCAGTAAATAAAGTTAATCTAAACTATTTCATACGATTTTATAGTTTACGAAATTTATACACAACATTTTAAAATTAAAATACAATCTATTTTAATAAAAATAATAAAACTTAATTTTGCAGCAATTTATCTAGAAAAATAATTTTTGGACCTGTACTTCAAGTGGACCATCTACATCAACAAAACAAGAAACCGCTCTTCCATCATCTGAAATTGCCAGAAATGAAACAGTTGTAGCTATACTTCTATCACTGTTGTAAATCCAGTTAATAGTGCCATTTATATGAATTCGATTTAGTCCATATAATGTACTATTTGACAAATAAAGGGACCATTCCCAATATAGATCAGTTGCTATCAGTGCACCTTTCGCTGTTGTTAACAGCATTAAATTCCCATTAGACACTGCTGTATTCCGTTCTGTAATTGTTACTGCAAATTCAGGATAGGTCACGAATAGCTTCATAACCGAGGTTTCATCTATTAAATGCATTTATAAAGTATAAGTGATACATTTTAAAATGTAAAATCTACTATCATGTTACATAAATTTTAGAAATAAATTACTTCATTCAATTGCGAATATTATACATTATTTTTTTAAATTTTTTCATAGGTAATTACTCAGAACATTCACTAAAAAACCACATTATATAATTCACTATATTTATGTTCAAATTTAACATATTACATGTTAGAAAAACAACTTTAAAAATTAATAAAACATATTTTTAAACAGTCTATTTTGGTTAATTAGGGTGACATTGTTGTTTTCAGGCAAGCCCAGTCTTGTAGAATTAATCTGAAAATAAATAAAAATGCCTTACCGGGGAATTGAACTGTTTGTTCTCTCCTACTGCTGCGAACACTGCTCCCTCCATTGATGAGAGGCATTTTTAATTTCTTATTTATTATCAGATTAATTCTAGAAGACTGGACTTATATGAAAACAACTATGTCACCCCAATTAACCAAAATAAACAATTTTAAAATACGTATTATACATTTTTGAAATTGTTAAAATTTTAAAATATTTACTATATTATATGTTGGATTTTAACATGATATATATTATGTATACTTAATTTTAATATTTTATTATATATATAATAAAAAATATTATATGGTCTTCATGCGTTTTTCTAACATATGATATGTTGAACTTGAACATAAAATTAAATATATTGAATTATATCCCCAATCCCTCACGGACGAAAATATAAACGCAAATTTTATAAAAAAAATATATTCATTATTGCCGTTTTATATAATTTATATATTTTTTATATTTTCGTATATATAATAAAATATATTTCCGTTCGTGAGGGATAACCAAGTTTTCATAATGTTTGCACAAAGTTTGCACAATTCTAAGTCCGAAATTTACACAAAATTGTAGTAAACTTTTACATATAATTTGTTCAAACTTTATGTAAAATAGTTTGAATTTATGTAAATTAAAATTACAATAACACTTCAATTAAACAACAACATTTCTTAAAAATTAAATTTGTTTATTCTGTAACTTAACTACAGCGTTCAGGTTTGTCGGCTTATGCGGACTAAAAAAACGACACATCTCAATAATTCAAATATTAATAATATAATTACTACTAATACACCAAAGATCTC
>JABFPM010002678.1:0-16063 GCA_022817325.1 Idris sp. 1 HC-2018
GGGGGGGGGGGGGGGGGGGGGAGATTCAATCTCAACCAGACTGGGTCCGCAAGGGTGCGACTTATTTTGGTACAAGGTAGGCATGCCAAATCACCAGTTTCTCTTGCTGCAATATTGTTGATTTTAGATTTATCTTTTAAAATTGGTTGTTTTGTCTAATTTGTGTATGATGAAGGTAAGGCGTTACGTTGATTCAATTCTGGTTCTGACCGAGAACCAACAATGGTTTCTATAATTGCCCAAATTAGGCCAATATGATGCCTGAATTCAATCCCTACTATTTAGTGACCACTTATTTTCACTTACTTATTTTATATTATTTATTATATTATTTTGATTATGCATTTCATGATTATTAATTTTATGTTGGAAAATAAATCTTCTGTCTTGAGTCATTATTGTAGGATTATTGTGATAACCTTTGATGAATTCAGAACGGATTTCTGGCGTGTGTCGAATCTACGTCGAAAGCTGTGTAATTAAGGTTTAATCGTGTCCCTTTATCAAAGCCGCTAATGACTCCGTCGCTTAACATCTCGATTGCAAAAAGCGATTTTGTCAAATGTCGAGCACCGTTTAGAGATACGTTAAATAATCTCACACATAAAAATTGCGATTATAAAAGTTAACTTCTACTTTCATTGAAAAGATCTTGTACCTTAAAAAATGAATTTAGTTTAAATGATGGTACAAATAAAATCAGGGCACTCGAATTTTTTTTTCTTTTGAATTAAAATGATCATCCACCGAATACGGTACCAATAGCTTTTTCGCATAAATTTGTAAATGTATGATTCCTTAATATCCAGATTTAAACTTCGAGCAGATAAGTGCATGTGTGGTTTCTGCACATATTTATCTATGCGCATACATCTATTTATATAAATATGTAGCGTGATTGCAATGCAGTGTAATGGTGTGCGACCTCGGCTCGACTAGGATTGCGTGGTGTGGCGACTGATCGATGTGTCGCCATGACGACGCTTCCGCCGCCAGTCATCCAGCTACCTCCATCTCCGTTTGTTACTTCCACCATCGGCACCACCTTCCCGTGTCTTTGCCACGCGACCGAGCTGACCACGCTTTTCCGTCCGGAATCACAAAAGATCCTTCACGTATCTTTTCCTCTTGCTTCGCGTTTTATAATTAACCGCACATTATATTACCGTTTTTTTTCTAATCTTGTCGGCTATTCTTGCCAAAAATTTGAAATTTATTACCCAGATAATAGAAATTAACAATCATAATACTATTTGGCTTGCTTCTCTGTTGCGTAATTTGACGTCAAAATATGCTTCACTATTTGTCATTTAGTTTTCGAATTTCGACTTTTGAAAAAAGAGTTGCTTCTAGAGAAAACTTGACATTTTTAAATTTTATTTAGATTCATGAGTAACATATTTTAAATTTAATGATCTTTTGGATATAAATGATAAAGTGTATCTTTGGGTTTTTGAAGTTAGCGGATTAACTTTTATCTATTTTTTTTCAAATTCAAACATTTTTGTTTACACTGAAAAAACAATAGTATAAAAAATACCAACACTGATTGTGAATTCAATTTAAAAGGCCAATGGTAAGGAGTTGTAATAACAGTGATATTACTTTTCAGTATAAATGAAAAGCGTACCATGCTATTTAAATTTGTGAACTTGATTCTAAAAATGTCTATCATTGCTAATACAATTCTCTAATATTTGCCTTACACATTGAAATTATGATCCGTGTTGCTACTTTTTTTGTATCATCGTTTTTTTAGTGTGCTTAAATTTTTATTTGCTTGTTTACTTATATTCTTCATAAGTCTTTGGAGAAATTTTCGTTTGCGAGTATTTTTGGATTATGTTTCGGAAATGTTTAGTGTTCCTTTTCCACAAGGATTGAACAATATAATTGGAAAAAAAGTAATGAAAAAAACTTTGTTGTACTTAAAATCTCATTGCATCGAACAGTAAACTCAATAATAAGGATGCGTTAACATTGTTCACAATACTGATAACAAATAATTTAAAATTCTAAAAATAATTGCAATCCATTTTAAATTTTTTTTTTTTCAAATCTGCAAAAATCAAACTTCGAATTTAAACATTAATCTTCAATTTTAAAAGTACATATCTTCTATTTATTTTTAGAAGATAAACATTTAAAAAAACTAGTATTATCATATTTTTTCAGCTTAATATTTTCTCTCTCGATTTAACTCTGAAATTTGACCTAATCATTGCCTCAAACAAACGTTACCATATCCTTAATCCGAAAATCAAACAGTTTCGATTTTATATTGCTCCCTCGATCTTTTAGCTGCAAATGCAAAGAATCGTAAAACAAGCTCAAGAAAACGAAGCATGCATTGGCAGTGTCACTGCGAAGAAGGTTTGCTTGCGAGGTGTGTGCGATCGATTTCTCCCGAGGAAGGGCTACGAAAAGAAGAGGGCAGCACGTAGCTTTCCATTTCTCGACTGTGGCTGAATACCACTGATTGTCCTCTCCCCTCTTTAAAGCTCCCTCCAGAAGATTCCTCCTTCCAAGCTGGCTGGGTCTTTTCTCCCCAGCGCCGCTTTTCTACCCACTCCACGATAATGATGGCAATCAGCCCCTCAGAAAGGATTTCAGGAAATTCTCTCGCCTTTTTGTCGGCAACGGACGCCACAAACACCGGTCTTCTTCCTCGTCCTCGGAATGCTACGCGCAGGCTTTCAATGACTGCCATTCGCCATCTATTAAACCCGCACACAAATTTAACATTTAGCGGCGATATTTATTTCAGATGTGATATTTTCAGTTTTTTTTAATCGAAATCAGATTTATTTTACTTTTGTTATAATAATTCCGTCAAAATTAAATGAACCTTAAAATAAACTGTGTTCTTATTTTATTTCTTGGAACCTTTTGAAAAATGATGGTTATGCTTATTTTATCTGTTATCTGGAATATTCCCTGTCAAGTAAGCCATCTTACTTTTACTGTCATAATTCAACATGAATATTTAATGAAATGTGGGGTCAACCGTGGTAAGAAAGACACAATATGAACTTTGGAGTTATTTAATTTTGTTATTGATTGATTGCAACTCCTTAAGTTCTATTCAATCAAATCAAATACGATTTCATAATCAGTATGCAATGTCACAATTACTTCATAATGTGGGGTAAATGTGACACCGCAAATAATTTAAGAATATCTTAAAATATTGTTATAAAACGGGGGTTGAAAGGTTAAATTTATTTCTTTACATGCGCTGGTGAAGTTGGCTTTATTTCACTGTTTACAGTGAAGAAAAAGAAAAGTAACATTTAACCCTAAAAGTGTCAGCTTTTTTTCATCAAAAAACAGTGGGAAAAAAGCCAATTCTCCAGCCCTTGTATAAAAAATGTATAGTAAACTCGTTTCGCTTGTTGGGTTATTTTACATTCGCGAGGAAACGCCAACTTCTCTCACATGTCAAGTGAAATACCATTATTAACATCAATAGATTAGCGTCAAACCTTAGTAACAATGATTACTTTTTTAAGAAAAAATAATTTTTTTATGAATGCACTTTTGACAATTTTTACAACCTATAAATTGTCCGACACTCAAAATAATTTAATAATTTAAATTTGCGGTAAAAACACGGTTGTTTTATCAAATCGATAATGTTAAAAATAAAATATAACTTAGGTATTACAATTACCTCAAATTCTAATGTCACAATTACCTTATGCTTGATAATATTAATGAGGTAATTGTGATTTTGATATGAAAAATTATAAATTATTTAATGTTTATACATCAAAGATGAATCAATAAAAAGTAAAATAACATTATTTCTTAAAAAAACAACTTTGAAAATGGAATTTCAAACTTAAAATAGTATTAAAATTTATTAAATATGTTTTATTTCATGCAAAAATTGGCGCCGGGGGATTGTTTTTGGCGGAAAAATTCATATTTTCATAATTTACTGAAAAATAAACAAAATTGCAGTTATCTAAAAAATGTATATTTTCATATTTTTAGGTTGAATTTAAATTAAAATTGCTTTAAAACACGATATTACAACATTTTTATAAATTTACTTTCATAGTAATTTTATCGAATTATCAACGATTTCTCTTAAAAAACCTTATTTTTCAGCAATATTCCGGCTGTATCTTCTAGATAATATTAAATAAAGTTATCTAGTTTTAAGTTTCCGAAGTAAAAAAATGTTATAGATGTTTTTCCGAAAAAATGCTTCAATTTCCCATTTTGAGGTACCTCCCCCCTCAAACAAAACTATCTCGGTCCCAATTTTTACAAAAATTGAAATGTTCTCTTAAGATGTATTACCATTCAAAATTTGATCCAAGTACTCTCCTTCTTCTGGTACTTGATTTTAAGATTAGCTACCCCTTTTCCCTAAACGCATTAAATTTTTTGTCTAATACTAAAGGCTCCAGGGCATTCTGGAAAACTGTTAACTCCAAGCGAAAAAAATGATTGATGTAAACCGCTTTTTGAATTCAAATGTACACATAGTACCAAAAAATAGGGTTTTCGGACCATCCCAGTGCCCTCAGAGATTTTGAAAAAATAACTTAAAGTGTATGGGGCTTTCTTGTTTCATAGAAAAATTTATTTTTTGCGCAGCGAGCCAAAAAAATCATTCGACCCACTCTAATGATTTATGGTTTAGTTTTCTCCATCGACGGCTCCCCGAAATCTGCAGCTGACAGTATTTTTAATGCCGCCAGTAGTGCAACAGGTGCCGTCCTGGAGATTTTTTACAAGACCAGGATGAACTCCTGGACAGTTCGTATGAAATTACATGATGCGCTTATCCTTGGCTTAATCTTATATTGTATTGCTATCTGGAGTGTTCTATTGATCAACTGAACATATCTCGCAACAACATTTTCAAAAGATTATTACACCTCCTAAATTACCCATCCGGACATAAAATCCGTAATAAAACAAATCTACTCGTCCTCGATGTCCTAGTGCTCAAATATAATTGAAATGACTGAAAAAACCGAAGCGATAAACCCGGATAGATACTCTAAAAACTATCTTTACAAACACCGCAAGTTAGCTTAGAATAAAATCCATTTTAATCCAAAACGATTTAATGAAGTCTATTTTTTTGCTGATTGGTAAGAAGTAACTGATCCGATCATTGTGCTATTTGAACCATTACTAACAGCTATAACATAATTTTACTACTTTTCGTTACTAAAATATTAGTGATTTGATTCGTATAAATATTTGTTAAAGAATTCAACAGAATTTTTCAGAAGAATATTATAAAATCTAAACAACATGAATCCAGATAAGCGTCGATTAGGGAAAAATATAAACAATTAATAAAATTTTCATAAATAGTTATTTGAAATGAAATAAAGGTTTCATTTTTATATGTAATGATATAAAGGTTTCATTTTTATATGAAATGATATAAAGATATATTAATTTATTATTGACTAATTAAAAATGAATGATTGCTGCATGGTGACTTGCGTACAATTAGTTGAGTGTCATGTTACAGTGCAAAAATCAATTTTGCCGGAACTAATTGTACACTTAATAATTAATTTAAAGAAACAAAAAACAATCATTTATCTTAGACTGCACAGTTAATGAATACGTGACTGGATGAATGAGAAAAAGAAAAGCGTATTTCTGGATAATAAACATTCTTTTTATTTTGACGTTTCACAAAAAATTCACTTTAAATATAAGAGATGCTGTCGAAAATTATCACTATTCACACTGTAAGAAGAAATAATGAAGTTATTCAAAGTTATTTTTTGTGCAGTTATATCTATGGTGGTTTTCATATTTAAGCCATCTAATGTAAGTTAATAAGTTAAACTAAGACCTCTTATATATTAACATAAAGCTATATAATATTTAATAACAAAGGATCATTTAAAGCAAATGAATTTTTTTCAAAAAAGTTGAATTCTTATTTTTATTGTAAATTTAAGGGGAGGTGTGAATAAAAAAATGTGGAAAAATCGACAAAAGTCGATTTTTTTAGCAAGTTTGGATACTTTGAACCTTCTACTATAATGTAGTGGAAGTCAAATTTCGATATACGCATTATAAACAAAGTTTTTTTGAACGTAAGCGGGCTAAATCAGCTGCTGAAAAAGCTAAAGTGGCCAAGAAGGTCCTAGTTATGACCGGGGCATCGCAGATTAAAATATTATGTTTGCACATAGTGATTAGATATGAACAAACGGAAAAGATACTGAAAAAAAAGTTGCCAAACTTTAAACGTGATTATCTCGGAATTTTATTTTCGATGTTTTTTCGCACATATTTTAATTTTTCTCACTCAATTTTCAATGGATTTATTCGAAAATTGGCACGCTTGTTCTTGATAATATGATAAAGGTTTCTGCAAGACAGATTTTCAATTTGTTTGTTTAAAAAAAGTTATGTTAGTTTGAATACAAAACACACGCAAAAATAGTACCAAAATAATCTATTTTGTGCACATTAGCGTTAAAATATTAAAAATCTGTCTTGTAAATTACTTTATTATGCTTTGAAGATAAAATGTGAAAAATTTTAAGTAAATCGAATGAAAATTGACTGAGAAAAACTTGGTCAAATTTAACCTATTTTCAACCCTTATTTTCAAAAAAAAAAGGAGGTAAGGCTTTTATCTTGGCGATTTTAATTGACTTTCTTATTCAGGCCATCGATAAGTAGTATATAACAAAAAACCACGTTATTTTATTCGAAATTGTGGATTTTAGCTGTTTTGATCACACCTCTCTTTAAGATAAGTAAAACAATTTAATACTGTTCACATAAGTTATGTAGCATAAACGGCTAAATGCTGAAAACCTTAATTTTTAAAAATAATAAATCTACATCTAAGTCAAGGACAAAGTATCTTAATGAACCCTTTTTTTTATATATTTCGGTATTGGCTACACCATTAACAACGCCACTGACAAAATTTTGCTTGATTTTTTGCCAACATGCTTATCTCTTTTGCTGCTGGCAATGCCATAGGACCATATAACTTAGTTTATAACTTAACTACGATGGTATAATACTTGAAAATGCATTTTGTATTCAGCTCAAAATTGGACTGGGATTATATTTTATACATTAAATCCAGAGATTTTATTGTTTTTTGACTTTTATATAGTTTAATTAACCTTCTTCTTTTTAAACTCATCTAAGTAGTAAACATATTTTATAGGCAGATCTACGGCCGCATCCAGAGTGCTCTAAATTTCTAGAATGTGGACCAACTGGATGTTTTGTTAAACAATGTGGTCCAGGAACTGAATTTGATCCAAAGATCAGAGTCTGTAATTATCCGATCGAGAATAGATTTGACTGTGTACGTCCAAACACATTCAATAATCAAAGACCTCCAAAGGGATTAGATAATGAATATAAATAGCTTATAAAATATCAACCATTGTTTCTTTTTAAATTTTGTAATTAAACAATAAAAAAAAACTGAAAATAATATGTATTTACACATCAAAAAATATGTTTTGAATAAATTAAAGTGCACACTACTTCTCATGTAATTTTAAAACCCCATCAAGTTTTCAAGCTTATTTTTTAAATTTAACCTTTTAATAACTAACTTTTGTCATTCATTTAATTAATTTTTTTTGTCAAGATAATTCGAATATTTTATTAAAACTCTTGAAACATAACTTAATTTAAGATCGATAAGTTATTTTACATAACAAGTTGATTAAAATAATTAAAACTAATAATCAAACTAGTACAACTACGTAATAATAAACATTGAAACATATGAGTATATGTCACAAAACTTTATCTTCGTTTTTCACTGTGTTTACTAAGTTTTTGATTACATAGAGAAAAATTAATTTTATTGATGAAATTTGAAAAATAGATCATTCTAATTATATTTTGATTAATTTTTATTTTTGTAATATTGCAAAATGAAATGTCTAATATATTGAACAAATCAAGTAAACGTTCTTATTCGTCACAATTCTACTAGCTCAGAAGAAAATACTTATTATTCTTTTTTTTAACTTATTTTATTTCATTTCTATTGTATGATTAATTCATAAGACTTAAATTTGATAATAATAAAAAAGTAACATATCTAAAATAACTCGCTTACTTTGTGAAATTTTACAAGGTAATTATAATTGTTTACAACACGTAACTATGTACTTTATATACAATAACGCATCATTTTTACTCAAATTCGTTCACTTGCAAAAATAGTTTTTTTTTAATAAGAAAACAATTTTTTCTGCAATCGATTTTCTCCGAAATACGTCAACGATAATTTGACTTGAAAATATTATTTATTTGGTCTTTTACAATTACACTTCAGATGAAAATGATAATATAAGTGATACAGAGTGCAAACAATTCGTAACAATTAAGTTTCAAAGATCTTGTTTTAATGGACATCTTTTTAACTGTAAATTTTTAGCGTTGTGATACATGCTCTTATGTATTCAGTAGAAATACTTGAATAAAAGTTTTTTCCACAGATTGACCATCAAACTTTTTATTTATCCGAAAAACTGTACAAGTTGGATCATCTTTTCTATTAATTTTCAAACTGGCGTGAAAAAGATATCGACAATGTCTGCAAAAAGAACGAATGATCTGTTGCTCTCGCGACGTTGCACGCCGACAATATTGACAGTGAGCCAAGAAAAGCAGAAGGGGACTTGGTGTTTCCCTTACGCTCACTCCCCCGAGAATCACTCCTTCATTGACGCAACATTAAGCACACATGATAACGCAAGATTAACCGGCTAATCAATTTCGGCCCTTTTGTCATTGATGCTCCGCAACTTCGCCGCGTCATCGATAAATTATATGTCAAATCATTCTCGCAAATACACGACAACAATAGCTCATTTGTTGCCCACTTTTATGGGATAAACTTTGAATCAATGGTACTCACATTTTCCATCATTTTACCACTTTAGTGCTATAAAATTACAAAATTAAAAAAATTGCTAAATATTCAAAGTAGATTTCTGTAGACAATTTTGTATGAATTTAATTATATTAAAATCGACCATTAAAATTTCTAAACATTTCTGAATTTCAAAACAGATTTCTTAATTGTTTCTACAATTTTTAAATTAAAAATTCAATTTTAAAGAAAGATTAAATAAATTAATTTTGCAAACAATGAATAATTATTCATAATTAGAATTTAAACAATAATAATATAATGAAATACTTTAGAGGGTTGGTTAGATAGGTAAATTATCTTAATTTTTAATTATTTTTATTATATGATCTTTGTTTTAATTTTTATTTTAGTTAATAGCAATGATAAGATCTAGCTTCGATAATACAAAAAGACGAGTGGCGCCATCTTATACAACAACAAGGTAAGCGTGTGCAAAGTTTTCGCAAGCTCCGTCCTTTCCGATTGAATATTGATCCGTTTGAGGTATCTGTCTTCTTGACCGATTCATGTTAATTTGGTACCAATAAGATGGTTATCTGCTTTTGATATAAATATTATGATGGTAATATTAAATTATAGAATGATAAAATTAAAAATAATATACAACATTTTTAGCAAAAAAAAAGTTGATATTTTTTCATTTCTTTTAAGGAAATTATATGTAAATTATTATCATTTTAATGATGTGTTTTACGATTTTGTTATTCTCCCGTAGTTTTATTATTTCTTGCAAAACTATCCCGGTTCTGAAAAAAAAATTAGCAGACATTCTACTATGTATAAATTAATATGATTACCCATTTTTGGAATAAAATTTTATAGAGTAATTTGTATTAAAAATTACTTTATATGAAATGTTCCTTCAATTTTGTACACGTTTATTTGCTATTTCAATTTAGATTTGAAAATATATAATCGAAATAGACGTACGACATAGATTTACTACTGCTCGGTTTACGTTACGGTTAAATGGTCATTCGAACCGGAGTGCTGAGGATTGATTTGTTCCGCCATGAAACTAAACCTAATGTATCATTAAAAACAAAATTTATGATGAAGTTGAATATTTTTAAATAATTTTGGAACTGTTATGCTTTTATCTTATAATTAAAATAATAGTAGATTATGTAAAGTAACTTGATATTCAAATAAATAAAATTAATAAACTGATAAATAAATTTTAAAAAATTAAAGTATTTAAAATGAAAATGCGTTTTTATAAATATTTATTTATTTTGTTATAAATGTTAATTTATTTTTTACTACACTTCTATTTATATTAATAAGCAGTTTAGATTAATAAAGTAGGTATATTAGATTTAAAAACAATTCAATTTCAAAACAAAGTTATGAAAATCAAATTATTTGAAAAAAAAACCTTTGCCCGGTCAAAACTTTCTTTAAATTCAATCAATTTTTTTCAAAAATTGGCATCTCGTTGAAAATTTGAATTACCCTAATCAAGCTATTTATTTTTACTTATAATTCGAATTTAAATCATAGAGTCTTATTATACCTGACTATTGTACATATCGATAGTGTTTCAAGTGTTCCTGTGTATCGTGGTAAATTTAAATTGGATTTCGCAATTCGAAATTTTACATCACACTGAAGTTCACTCAAACCCGAATGACCTTTGTTTGCAGTTTAAAATTTTAATTATAGATTTGGAGATCAGTAATTAATTACTAATTTTCAATAATTTATGTTTTCTGTATAAAGTTTGACATTTCTGCTAAATGAGTTTATTTTTTTTCATATTCTAATATTGTAATGTTTATTAATAAGATTTTGACTTATTTTGTAAAATTAGAAATTCAAGCCACCAGTTTCAAAATTGCTGAAGTCCATTTTTTGAAAAATTGAGTAATGAGTTATTAGTACCTTGATACTTATGGAATCGAATAATAATAAATAAATCACACAAACTTTGTTAAAAATCCTCTTTTGTCTCTAAACTGTCTCTAGACTGTCTCTAAATTGTTTTGAAAACAAAAATTAAAAAAAAATCTAAAGAAGTATTTAAACCTCCCATTTTTAAGATTATTTCCAACTTAATCTACTACGATATAAAAGATGACATGTTTTTAATATTTAAAAAATTCTAAAAATATTTAAAACAAAAATTACAAGAAACCAAAATTAAATTTTACAAAAAATTGAAATTAAATTTAACAGAAAATCAAAAATGAAACTTTCCTTATTTTACCATTTTCTGAAAATTCCGAAAATCTCTAAAATGTCAGCCCCTTTTCAACTTCTACTTTTCTAAACAATTTTTTTAACTCGGTAAGCTATCAATAAAAGTTGAAGTCAAATTTAAGAACGAATTATTTATGCTTTTAATCATGTTTTTTTGAAATAAATTGAAACGATCTAAAGCATACAATAATATCATGGCAGACGCTTTAGTCAAAATTGGTGTATCTTATTGTAGTGTAGTGTATTTTATCTTATATGTAGTCTTATTGAATTGATGTAGAAATACCCTTTTGCCATATATTATTTTAAATTTATAATTTATTTTAATATTCTAAATACAATCAAATATTATTTATTTATTTTTAGATTATTTAAAACTATATTACGGAAAATATCTAATTAAATTTGAAGAGATTTAAACGATAAATAAAATATTTAAATTATGAACATTTACGTATCATAAGGGTGCATACACCAGCTGCTTATCAAACAAATATTTTTGCTACAGGTTATTTTGCATGTTCTTAATCATTATCTTCAATCATAAAATAAGACTTTTAACTAAAACTTTTACGTTAAAAACATCAGGCCTTTTCTTATTTTTGAAGCAAAAAATCGACTCAAATTTTGTTTGTATGATTTCAAGAATATTTGTAATGAAAAAATTTCATTTATAATAATAGAAAATTTGAAATGAGTTTCAATGTATTGTAATTTGCCATAATAAACAACTAAAAGACTGAACTTAATTAATTTTTGTAAACGTCGATTTATTTATACAAAGTTTTCAAGGTGACGTTTTGACATTACTTTTCTGTCACTTTCAAGTCGAAGAATTGTATTTACAGAAGTTACATTTTTACCGATAAAATTTTCGTCAATAACAAGAACAGTTTAGAATTGAAAAGTTGAAGCAATAATTGTGTTCAATCAAGATTGTCTTTCAATTAAAGTTTTAAATTTAATTAATGATACCCTTGATCATTAATTCGCTTAGATCGAAACATAAAGTGTCGTGCGTTCAAAAAAGGACTCTCAGAAAAGAAAAACCGTCGTTAGCGCGAGAATGAATGATGATCTTGACAGAGATCATTACGAATGGCAAACGATAAAATATACGCACAGTGCTCGTAAAAGGAGTCTTTGTGCAGTGGGAACCAGGCGAGCAGCACGCGCCGGAAACGGAACCGAAGAGTAGTCGCGTGACCCTGTCGTTCCCGAGCGGAACTATCATGATTAGTCACGGCCCGAAAACTTAAAGCGAGAGGATGACTGCGCGCACCCGGCCAACCAGCCGCTGCATCGAGGCTTTCAATCACCCGGACCGCGATGTAAGCCACGGCTCGCTGAATGCCCCCCTAAATAATAGCAACCCTGCTCAAACTTGTATTTGTTGCTATACACAGGCAACTATCATACTTTTCCTTTTTTTTCGGAGTACTAACAAATACTTTTGTAAGAACTAACAAATTTGTCGGAGAAAAATAATTGTACTCTGTGAAAACACTGAACGAAAATGTAGATTGTAGAGTTAAATAGATTTATGATTTCTTTTGCAATTTCTTAATTCTGGTAAAAACGAAATTTGCAAGAAGTGATTATATACGAACTTATTTTAGTCTCAGTAAGATAAACATCATAACTCAAATATAGGAAATTAAAATTGTTACAATTTTTTAAATGACAAGTCTGCACTATCTGTGCGTTTTTCATGTAAATATACCAAATTTGCTCTTAAATGTCCGGTGTCTTTTGTGTTTTGCTTCTCGTACATCCATTCATTTTTAATTACGTATATTTCAGTATTTTTTAATACATTTGCACTCTCTAATTTTGAAAAAGTAAAATTTCATTTTTTGTGAGTGAATTTCATTTTTCAAAAAATAACAAATAAGTTAACTCACAGAAAAAGTGAAAAGTTTACTATTTCAAATTCAGAGAGCTTACTAATAATTAATTTTACTAACAATTATACATAGCTTGTCTTTTTATTTGACTCATTTTTTATAAATACCATTTAAAAAGTAAAATTTTAAACCAAAGAACATGATGCAGCTAACTTAAAGTAACGGTTTAATGTATATAGAATCTCTTTATTAGTTTTAAAAATCAAACAACTATAATACCGCTGAGGTTAGAGTTCAAATTAATTTGGCTCCAGAATTAATATTAAACAATTTTTATAATATGTATAATATTATACAAATATGAATAATAAATAATTTTTAATGTCAGATCTACTTTTTTAAAACATTGATCATTCAAAAGAAAAGTTAAAACTTTAGAATACATATAATATATGTAAATGGTACACTCAGAAAAATCTCCTTTTGAACCAAAAGGAATTGTTTTTTGTATAATCCTTATGAACCAAAAAGAAATCCTCACTGAAATATATGAGGATTCTCACATATTTTATAATAATTCTCATATTAGTTTATATGATTAAAAATAAATGAACTAATGGACAAAATTAACACTTTATACGTATTCTTTTAGATACATATAAAATGTTAAATTTCAGTTTCTGTGTTGAAGTAACATTTTTTCATATTCGTTTCCTTTTAGACCAGTTTCATCATATATTGATATATTATTATAATATATTATGATAAAAGTATTCTTGAAATGTTTGTTATTATTTTTTTATTTTTTTTAAAAGATATGTTACTCATACGTCAGGGGAATGTCGCCTGTGTATAGCTGGTTGCGGAAACGAAGGGGCGCGCGTAACTTAACCGGACGATAGCACTAAGGGCGAATCCTGGATCTAAGGGTGACGAACAGGGCTGAATCGTATAACCCCCGGGTTAACCGATACCGGCAATTATCAACGCGCTGCTCCCTTACGATGAACGAGGGGGCCGAACGTCGTGCTTTATGTACATCATACAGATATCATCATTTATCTGTTGACGCGCATCATTCTGTGTAATTACAATGTAAAGCTTTTTTTAAACTACATTATGAAACTACGTGACTTGAACGAAAATCATGCAAATCTAGTTCTTACTCTCAAATTTATAAATGCGTTTGGACATTTGACACAAATTAAAACTTTATAATATTTTACAATAATTAAGACATGTATTGTATAAAAATTCATTGATATTTTGTCAAACTTTTGTTCTAAATTGTAATAATCAATTAAATGTTATTTGGCACTTATGCAAAACAACAATTTAATAATAAAATTTTTGAAATAATTTCAAATGAAATTAACACTGTCAAAACAAACTATTAAAAGAACAAATAACTTTTAGTTTCTTTTTGCAATCATCGAGTTATTTAAAAATAATTTACATGATGATGATGTTTCAACAGAACATTTTTTGTATTGAATGATTAGGTCGAATATAAAGTAACTTTTTTAATGATACAAAAAATGTAATAAATAGACTGATAATATAATATAATATGCAAAAATTACTTTAGTAGTTAAAGATACATTTTTTAAGTTGAAATGTTAATCTACGTTAAAGTTTCTATAAGTTTTTTGACATCTACGTTTCATGATTCGAGTTTTTTTTTAATTGCAAGTGAAATTTTGTCTAGGCCACTGATTTAATTATTTTGAAACATTTAAAAAAAGTTTAATATTTTTTTTATTTCCTTTCTTAGTAAACACACAAGACAATTTAATTTTTTATTTTATAATCGAAACTTTTCTTCTGAATATTAAATTGAAATCTTTTTAATATGTAAACTGTAGACAATGTGTTAATAACGTTAAACTGTTGACATTTCAACCAAGTAATTAATTAATGTACAATAAAAGACTAATTTCGAGAGACCTACCATTTAAAATGTCTTATACATGTCAATGAATATGCCTGTCTTGATCAGTATGCAAATAGCATGACTTTCGCTTAGTTCAAAAATGAAACATCAATTAAGAAATTAAATAGTGACCCAATTTTAAATTAACAAAAGCTAAGTAACTCTAATTAAATAGTAAATTGCAAACACTCATAATTTATCTAATATTATCTAATTTTATTTCAAACTTAGTTAAACTATATATACTTGAATTATTTGAACTTTGCATTTATCATCACTTTATTACACTCTAAAGTTTTTAAATAAGAAATTAGCGAGCATACGAAACTGTTAATAATTAAAGTTATAAAGTAACTTTAGGATGATTCTTCAAAGTTTTAATAGATATTTCAATATCACATTTCAAAGATTAAGTTTTATTGTATACAATATATAATTACTCATATATGTTTAATTAACGTAATAAGATATCAGATTGTCAACAATTTATTATATAATCTAATTAAAAATATTTTCATTTTATAATACTTAATACCAGTATAATTCTTCAAATAAATATTGAAATTTAAACACAGGTATAATCTAAATTTTGATAAGAAAATTTCCTATTCACCATAACATAATTTCGCCATGTCATGTACAATGTAATTATCCTATAAAAGCTTGTAAAGGCCATTTAATTGAGTGTTTAATTGTAAATAAGAAGAAAATGAATCAAAGCGAATCTAGTAACAAAAATTATTAATCGATTTCAATTATTTGTTTTTTATAAAAAAAACTTTAACACGTTTTAGATTGTTTAAATAATTTGCTAATAACTTTTAAAAAATTACTATTTTTGAAACGAATTTTTAGGGCACCTATTCGACTGGTTTTTTTTTAATTTTGTCTAAAACAAAACAAAGAAACTGTATCAACAGAATTTTGATATTGCTTAAATCAAAAAAATTATACTTTAAAAAATATATGAATTTAAAAGATGTAATAATAAGTTTAAAAAAAATCAGTAAAAATTAGTGTTTCTCAGCAGTTAATTGTTTATAAAATTGTTTATTAACAACATACTAAACATCTGTTACTATAGTTTCTTCTTCTTAAATTTTTAGACAGTTGTTACATATAAAATAATCGCTTCATTAGGTAGCTCAAAAATTATTTTGA
>JABFPM010002679.1:0-16061 GCA_022817325.1 Idris sp. 1 HC-2018
CTGCGGCAATTGAACTATTTTGAAGTTGGAGAAATAGGAAAAATAAATATCGGAGCTAATCACGATTAAAGTTTTACTGATATAATGAGATACAAATACTGGGTTTCTATAACTTATTCGCATTAAATAATTAATCGCCCATTCTAGGGCCATAACTGGGATCTTCTTTCTTTTTTTAACTTTTTCTTTCACATTTTTTGTTTGCTTATCAGCTTTTCTTTTGAACTGGCTCTCTTCTGTGCTACGAATCGCGCTTCACGTGACACTACTCTTGTGTTAAAAAATTTAAAAAAAGTGATTTCTAGCACGAATTTCGAAAAACGAACTTCACTACGTAAAAAAGGCAAGCTTCAAAGTATCTAAAAAGGTAATAAAATTTGTTTTAATTTTTTCGTCATTTTTCATCATTGTTCGCTTGGGTGTTCCCTTAAGTAATTTTTAATTTTTTTGTAATTAAAAAAAAGGATTTTAAAAAAATTGTATCATATGGTTGGAAATATTCTAAAATTTTGTTTAAACATTTATTACACTTTGGAAACTGGAATTACAAATGTTAAGAATAGTTGAGGATTTTGTATAATTTTTGAACAACTGTGATCGTTTCAAAGTAGTTTCATAAAGCGACTACCGTTGTTTGGCTAAGACATTACAAAGTTACTATCAAACTCTATATAATTCCGCATTTATTACCCTCAAGCAGTGCCAAATTATTCAGTTTATACTTACAGCCTTGCCACTAATAGTTTTAACTAAAGAACGATTATGCATTTTGAAGAAAACAAACTATTACTGCTACACAGTTGACTGCAATTTCCTCACTCTTAAACGAAAACTTTGAATCTCCCAAAGCTTTGAATAAGCAACATGTAAATAATTTCATTTTGTAAACAATGTTGTGAGTACAAATGATGTCTGCTTATCTAAAGCACTTATCTTTAATTAAATTTCCGTTTTCAAACATTTTCTGATATCGTCAAATTTCATGATATCAAATATATTAATCTTTTTTTTAGAATAAATGTTATAATTAACGTTACCGTGAAACTATAATTTCGCATCTCATTATATTTAATAATCTATTAAGTTAATTATTTGTCACTTTATTATATAATTTATTAGTTTATTATAAACAAAGAGGTATCTTTTAAATCATTACTAACTATAAAAATTAATTATTTTCATTCAAAAAACTATTTTCCGATTATTTTTAAAACAATTTGTTGAAATATTCTACTCCAATTAAATCAAATAATCCTGATATTATAAAAAAACTATTAGTTATAAAAGTATACTTATATTTTTTTCAAAGTTTAAGAAAAAATAAAACGTAAATTTTGAGTATTCTTTTATATTATAAAGATTATCATCTCGTCTTTCAGTAAAAGTTATTCAGTAAGTCTATTTTAACAGTTTTTTCAAGTACAAACTACACGTAAGAAAGGAATTTAAAAAAACTAACAAAACTAACAAAACTAACAAAACTAACAAAACTACACGTAAGAAAGGAATTTATTAATTAATTACTGATTTATTTTAGCTTAAATTTAAATTGTAAAATTTTTTAAATCAGTAATTAATTACTGAAATTCAGTAAATCCTTTTTTACGTGAGATTTCGACTGTTTAATCAATATTTTTCTTTCAATTTTCAAATCAATAAAAATTCAAAAGCAAATCAAAATTTGTTTGAAATGTAGAAACTTATTTTAATAAGAAAGTTCTAAACTTGTATAAATACAACTTAAAAAAATTGTCATACAAGTTTTCATTTCGCATCAAAACTTGATTTACGTTTAATATAAAATTAAATAATACATTTAATATTAAATAAATATTTGTAACATCTAATATTTTGTAATATATTTGTCACAAAGCACTCGCAATGCAGCATAACGCTATTATAAAAAGTAGTTTACATTTGAAATCTTAAACTAAGAATATCACTGACATAAATTCTGCAAACTAGGTCGATTATGTCTTCACTTTGACTGATTTTAATTAAATTTCTCGATTTTAATTACAATTTAATTAATTATTTCAGGGTCAGTTTTGATCGAAGTGTTTTTAATTTGAAACTGTTGATTGATTTATTTTTTTCAAGTGAATTTCGGGGGATACGAAATGACGAGTCGCCCGGGGGCCTCCCGAGATATAAGCCCACAACTGAACGTGTGTGCACCGAGTTAGACCGCTTGTGACGCTCGAGCGCAATGCCTTTGCTCCGTTCGCTGCACTTGCCGGAGGTCTCAGAGGCGCCAATCATGTTGAATTATGGCCATTGCTGTGGAAATTAATTCGGAGGCAACAATGCACCTTTGATACTCACATCACGCAAAGATCCTAATGTGCGTAACAGCGATCACTCTCACGGGCCCTGTCATGATTTATACCGATGCATGACGCACATCTATCACCCAATGCCTGTTGAAGTTCATGATTAAGTTTGTATTTTTCATTCGTTCGCAAATTAACGCTCATTCCCATCGGTTCGATGAAAAAGGAAGCATTCTAATTTGCCAAATTAACTTGCTTCTGTATGACTGATTACGATGGAGTGTGATTTAGTAACTGTAATTGAAGTAAACTGAATTTGACAATTTTTCCTGAAAAAAACTGTGGAATTGAAACTTTTATGATATGTATATTAAAATGTGGAAAAATATTTTGCCTATTTTAGGAAAGTGATTCCCACAGGAAACCTTTTTTCAGCGATGCTGCAAGCGATTTGTCGTACATTTTTCATGTATTCGTAAATTAGCAGCAATCTCAGCCCTCGTTTGATTCTATTTGGCTGTCATATTCAATGACAGGGGTAAATCGTGTTGACGAATTTGCACCACGGTTATACTAGAACGACGCCGAAAAGGCGTCCAATTGAAGGGGTATTAAAAAAGGTTTTCACCGTGGGTGTCAGAACGCGTTGCATTTAATGTTCAAAAGGCGTGCGAAATTGAATACTGACGAGAATCCTCACGACATAGATATATATTGAAATGATAATATAATAATCAAAAAATAAAAGATTTGTTCAAAAATTGTTTTTCTTGACACTTATTTGTGATTATGTTGAACGATGCAACATTGACACGTCAATGATGAACGATTATTAACTGACGTCAGATTGATGCTTGTGTTCCGTCAAACTTATTATATGGTGCATTCCGAGTTATTGATTTTCTGTTTTTCGTCAAAGTGTAGTGATAACTCTAACACAAACTGTGTAAAGTATAATATGTTGCTGACATAACTACAACTTTCTGATCCCATGTGAACAAAAATTAGTGTATAAGCAGTTTACTTTTTTTGTATAATAAATCCAAATTCAATGTTGTTAAAAATTTTTCCATCCGTTCTTTTATTATAATTTAAAAATTTTTTTTTGTAAAAGACCTATAAAAACGGAAGAGATAGTTATGAAATAAAAAATAACTATCTCTTCCGTTCTTATAGGTCCTTTACAAAATGAATCCAAATATTTGAGCTAATTAACATTTTTTTCGAAAGATTGCAAGATTTACAATTTAAACTTCACCTGTTGATATAAAAAAGTTGAGTTACAAGTGTAATAGACATTTTATTATAATTTTTAAAGTTTTACTCAATTTCCACTTCAGAAATGAAAAATGTTTTAAAATTGGAGCTTTATTTTCAGGTTTACTTTATTTTCCAACAGAAAAAAATTGCATTTTAACAAAATGGGGTAGACTTAACTTTCGTTTGCATTAAGAAAATATTGTATTATTGATATTTATTCTCCTTTTGGCAGGTAATTAGCTAGGTAAATCAAAGTTATTGCACTCTTTGGTATTTAAATTAGGTAAAAACTTCGTGAAAAATATGTCACGTGAAATTTCTGTTCAAATAAATGTTTCTAGAACTTGTAATTGACTTAGATAGTATGATGTAATAATTTACGTACAAATTTGTATCAACAAAATGGAACAAAATCTTTTTTCAATCTTCATTCAGTGAGTTTTCCATTAAATTAAATGAATTGAAAAGTTAATAACATTTGATTTTCTCAGTAAAATTCATGAAAAAATATCTCAATTTAGTCTAAATTTATCTTTGTTTTATGAAATCATGCATTCTTTTTAGAAATATTTAGCGTTATACTTCTCCTAATGGTCCAAAAATTTGCTCAAAAAATTGGAGTATCTTAATTCCGACTGAACAGGATAGTTATTATCCTACTTTAACCTATTCCAGCAAATTTATTTAGCCAGTGCAAAACGATTAAACTCTATTCGCAAGTCGCTACTCTTTTTCATTGTGGCACTGTTACGTGCTGCTGCGGCTATATCGCGTAATTATAACGAGAACACGATTCTGAGTAACAAATGCGTTGTAGCATAATGTATATACGTTTTAAAACGAATTGCTTAATAACAGTGACTTTTCCAAATTACAAAGCTAAAAAGTTAAATAGTTTGAAAGAATGCCCACAAAAATAAAAAAGTAATTCAGCATTTTGTTCTTGTTTAGTTCACTTAGACTTTCAATTGATCAAAAATAAACCAATATAAAATAAAATTGGAATTATAATTACGCAAAATATATTTTGCAAAGTGATGCTTACACGTGGAACGTGGTTTTTCAATAACGCCAATTTTTTAGCAAAAAAAATGTATAAGAATAAGCTAGAAGAAAAAACGAAATAATAAAAATTAAAGCCGCGCCGCTGATTCAACGAAATCCAATATTCAGTGCCAGCAAGAACACTCGCCGTTTAATATGTTAGCCACTCGTTCTCTTTTCATTTCCATTCTCTCTTTTCATTCTCGGCCTCTCGAGCCAGCAGTGCTCGCTGAAATTTGTCTTTCCGATATATTTCTGCTTATTACGATCGATTTCTTTAATATCCGGGGGAATAGATCGAATGTCTCCGTCCACCGGTCGCAAGTGCTCTGTTCGTTCAGGCACGCTTTTCTCGCGATCAATAGCCGATTATAAATTGCGCCGATAAACACAGTCCGTCGATCAATCGCATTATTACAATGGATGGTCAGACGCAGTCCTTTTTTATCTTTGACTCGTTTCGGTGCATTTTTACTGGACAACCTGGAACGACCAGACTTTATCGCTTGCAATACATTTCATTAGGTCACACTATTTATTGCTGTTTACTTTTAAATGCCGTAATTTGAATAAATTAAATAACATTTTATTGTTGCAAAATAATTTCCTGTTTTATCGCATAACTTGAAAGTTGTTCAATATTCAAGGAACAAAGATTTGAATTAAATTACTGTAGAATGGGGTAAATTCGATCAAAGTTAATAGATTCTTGCAGGAATACTACATTTATAATTAAAATACAATTCTGATCATTTTTTCCTAAAATCTTTAGCTTTTTTCCAAAAGATAAATGATATAGATCTTTTAAAAAAGTAAAGTTATAATTATAATAAATAAAAATTAAAATTAGCAACTTAACCAAAAAAATTAAAAAGGTAATTAGAATGATGTTTAAACGTTTAACTAATAATGAGAATTAATACAAAAATAATTATAATGCAAAAAATTGATCAACAATAAATTATTGATTGAATCAAATAACATTGGATTGTTAATTAATATTTAAAAACTTTTGATATTTAGCGTAATGCTGTAAATCTTTTTTTCATAGCACCAATAGCTTTTTTGAGTGCATTATGATCATATTTAAAAAATTGCCTTGAAATTCCAACTTTTATGCACTTTCGAGTCGTGATCGACTTTAAGCCTAAAAAATGATTTTTTTTTTCTTATTTTCATTATTGATTCGTATATATTATATACATCGGTATTAATGCAGAAATGTACTGAAAATTTATGTTTTTTAAAAAATATCTAATTGAGGTCATTCAAAAAGTACATACATTAATAAAATTCAACCCCTCTATTCCCTTTCGGAGTGTAAGTGATTTTTGAACGAACCCAATTAAAAATTGTCAGCAGTAACTTTTTTCATATATTATAATGTCTACAAGTTGTAATACCGCAAAAACGTACTTTTGAAAATAGTCATTTACATGTCAAAAAACACGTATAAATAGTAAAGTTGACCACAAAAAGTTTGTAAACAAATGAAACAGTTAATTAGAACTCCAAAATCGGGTCTACTAGGCAAGTTTATTAGCTCTGGACGAGGCTCTGGAATTCAAAAATGTGTAAAAACTATTTTGATTGACTTTACCCAATTCAATGGTATGTTGAATTTGTCTGCATTCAAGTCATTTTTATTAGTTAACAAACCAATAATTATTTGTTTTGAGTTTCTGCTAATACTTTTGAAGAAAAATTAAACTGTATTTAAATACAGTAAAATATTTATTATATATTTCAGAAATGATATAAAAAGTTACTACATTTTTTTTGATTTGGAATAAAAAAATCATTTTTAAGGTTTACTTTTTACAATTTTAAACGTAAATAATTCAAAAAATGTTCATTTTTCAATTGCCCCTAATGCTAAAATATTGAATTTATAATTAAATGTTGACTGCACTAATCGAAAGAATAGGAACAATTATCGTTTTTTTGTTTTTTATCTCATTTTTAAAGTAATTGAAATTGCAGGGTGCCAAGTGCCTAAAAGTAGCTTAAATGAGCTAATTTTAGACATTTGTCAGTTCTTTAAATGATATGAATCCTATTCTGGTATTTAATGGTTTTGTTTGTTATATTCATGGGCACCTTTATATGCATAAAAACTAATTGTAAACTATATTGACATGGTTTTTTCACTGAAAATGTAAAAAAGTACCAAAAATAGCTGAAAATAGCGGTTTTTGACGCATTACTGGAGAGGTATAACCTAAATATATCAAGTTTTCTATACTGTTAGCCTTAAATAATAACAAAAAACTGCAATTTTATCGGTGAGCCAGTTGAAAATTCGACCCATTGATACACCCTAATAAACAGTGAACCAGAGTCAGCAAGTTTCAACAATTTGAACTAATATTTCAATAAAAAAATGATTTATTCAAACACTACCGTATTCATCATAACAAGTTGAATGTAAATTAAGTCATTCAAATGTTAACTTTAAAACCAATTTGTTTCATCAAAATTATTACATTGAAACTTTTAACATCAAATTTTTTTACACGTCATAAATTCAGTAATCGGAAATTAATTTCAAAAATCCTCGACTTCTATTGAATTCAATAATAATTCTTTTCTATCTTTTTTTCACTTTTTCAAAACTTCCATTTTCAATAAAATTTGAATCACGCAACATTATTCGCGCGTTTATTCGATAATAAAAAAGTATCGCGATTCCGATTCCAGACTATTATTAGGCGATCGCGATTTATGGTACCATAAAATACGAAGGAACTTTCCATTTTTTGGTAAAGGCGCCGAGAAAGGTATACTGATGCTCCCGTTAACAAGTCGAAATCGAATTCCTTTTACAGGTTATCCAGCGTAATCCTTAAGACGTCGTTGACCGCGACAGGGGTCGCGAAATCAATTTTTTCGTTCACTCCCACATGTCGTGCGCTCGTCTTATGCCATCTAAAAGCGAGACTTTATACGTCTTTCACGTTCCCCACGCAATCACACCTCGAAATATAATGCGTCTTAGGATCCATCTAAAGATCCGCGGAAATAGAAAAAAACGGTATGAAAGCTTCTTTTTTCCATCCGATGTTTTTTTTCGTACACGACTGCTGACCGTGGCGGATTATTTGTTTCGCATCAGAGAAAGCCATTCTAAATTACACTTTCACTCATAACAGATCACCACGTCAAAGTGTGAATTTGTAACTGCCGGTTTTGAAAAATCGAGCAACGTAGGAGCGTGTATTTTTAATGCTCCTTGGCTTGCTTTTTCTCCGAGCAACTTCGTTAATTGAAATTTTAATGCGACTGTATACTTTTTTTTCTTCTTCCTTTTCGAAAGTTTGAGCAACGATCCTTCAGGCGACAACACTCGTGCGCGAGATAATATTAATGTTACATATAATTTTACTTTGATCATAAATTAATTTCGCTACCACACTACGTTTTATGGTAAAACTGCTGGATGCATTCAGAGAGATCTTTATAAACATTTTTCTAAGTTGTTTAATGAAATAAACAAAGCTATTTTATTTTCTTATGCAATAGTACTGAATTTCATTTATATGCATCTTATATTTGATTACATTTTGAGTGGTTTTATTAACGTATAAAATGTTGCCAGTGTTTCGCGGCTGGATTTTATGGTAAATATAAATGTTGTAAAGAGCGAGTTTTGTAATAATGTATGACAATTTGTTTTCAGCATTATTTTGTACAACATTTTTCAAATAGTTTCAATTGATCGTATTCTATAAAACCTAAAATATTTAGTCAATAATACTTATTTTGAAAACCGATAAAAACAAGTAATTTGCTGAATTACTAAATTATTTTTCTCGATGATACAAAATATTTAATTTCAAGTTCTACCAATTCAAGCCGTACAATAAATTATTCAAATTATAAAACTTACTACAATTGTGTACATCATTCAGTCGCACATATTTTAAATGACATAACTTTTCATTCTGTTTGAAAAGTTACGGAACATGAGAAACCCTTCAACAGTATTGTCCATGTAAAAAAAATCCACGGTGAATATCATTGGCCCTTTCGTCCGCACATCTCCACCCATAAATCCCAACCTTGAATTCTGTTAAAATGAAGCGTAAAAAAAGTGGAAAAAAATAAGTATTGCCCTCTAGCTTTAATGCTCTGAACTCAATAATTCGAATAAATTTTGGTTTTCTAAGTGCAGATTTATGGCATTTTGAAAAGTCACGCCTCGTATTGTTCGTGTAAATCAAGTACCTTCTACACGGTAATTAAAACCATTATGACGAACGAGAGCGATTCGAGCTGAATCATTTTTGCATGTCGCACCGTATCCGCGTGGAATTCCCTCCTAAATTTCGTTTACGGTGCGGTCGTTTATGCAGGCTATTATTTTAACACGCGCCTAGTCGTGGTGTCTCTAGTTCGTTCGAAAACCAAACTCTACCACGCGTACATGTATCCTGCTTGTGCGAGTGAAATATCGCGAAAACGTTTGTTTTCGGCTTTCAACAAGGAAAAAAAGCAAAAATAGACAAAAATGAGAGAAAGAACAAAATTTACAAAAAACTTCGTTTCATGACTGACAGATGATGACTTGTACTATCTGAAAAAGAATAAAACCAAACTTGAGCAAATTTAATCTAATTTCATTGAATTTCATCATATCAGATATAACTTTAAAAATTCAAGTCGAATACTTAATTTGAGTCCAAAGAAAATTACTGCAGAGATTTTTTTAACAAATAAAAAGTTTTCTTTGAAATAATGAATTTATCAATTTGTTTAGAAGAAACATGAAATCATGAATTTAAATAATATATTCATGCTTTAGCTAACATATTATATTAGTGATGAATTCGTTTGAAAATTGTTCAAACATATATTAAAAAAATCGTGTTCATATGAATTTTATTTTGTTTTTATTTGATGAAACCTTAAATGCAATTTGTTGTTCGAAATATTAAAACATTTGTTGATAAAATAAAAAAAAATATAAGTATGCTTTTCAGAAAACAAAGTTTAAACTATCACTTTTAACATGCTCAAAGTCAGCTTTATTTTTTAAATCAAATGAAACTGCTACTTGACACCACATTTTAATGTCATATTTCTGTACATAAATATTTCACATCTTTTATGAATAGTTAAAATATACGTAAAATTCGATAATTTAAATTAATTGTGTTTGTATGAGAAAAATTTATTGTATAATATTAAAATTAAATATTATATAAACATGATTTTTCACCCATGTGTCATATTAATCATACACATTCACCGTAAGATGTTATAATAAATATTTAATATTTAATTTATATTTCATGCATTAACACATGAAGTCTTATTTACTTTAGAGATAATTTGTTTTCCACATTTTGACATGATATTTCTTTTCCTTATAAAATTTTAAATTTCTATTTTATGTTGTGGGCACAAATGTTAAAAATCAACATGAAAGACAGTGCGAAATAAGAAAAAAATTATAAAACATGTTTTCGATTACATTTTAGCATAATAATTACATTTAACTTTTTGCTTGATTAAAAAGTCGATAATTAATTTATTACAATTAACTTTTTTCTCCACCAGTCAATTCATTTACATCGGCTTAATCAATCACCAACTTTTTTAATTTCAAAATTACTAGCTTCGTGCACATTTTTGAGATTACCTTTTAAAACATTTTCGAAATAAGTATAAAAGTCACACTCAGATGACCGCAAGTATCTTGTTCAGGGTGTATTCCGAGGTGGCAATTACAGTCTCAAAAAAGAAGTATAAAGAAGGAAAAAATAAAAATAACAAGTATGACGATAAAAATATTGACAGAATTAATCGTTGGCAATCACGTTGGCATTAAAATTTAGCTGCTTTTTTTAACTGAAGACGTTGCACTCTTTTTCTAAACCCCTTAAAAAGGCTGTTACTCTCGTTATACAGTAATTGTTGCAGGAATTGCCGTAATCACCGACGGCGAGATACTTGCAACAGTATTTTTCTCAGTGTTCGTTATCACGTTCCGTGCAATCTTGTTACGCATTCTCGTGTCGCATTCCAGACTTGTGTCTAGACGATGCTCTCGGTTCTCTTGCGCCACGAAAAACTGAATGGGTCAAAGAAAAGCCTCCGACTTCCTGTGCAAAAATTGGCTATTTCATGTGCCACGCTTATTACGCTCGACCGTCACATATTGCGAAGTTATGGCACAAAAGAATGAAAGAACAATCCCCTTTTTATTTAATTTACGCAAAGATAAAATTAAATGACCTTTTTTTCAATTATTTAATACACGCTTTTCAAAATTACTGCACTATAAGACGAATTATTTCGCGTTTTCTTTGTGCATCAAACGGAACGATAATTAAAGTAAAATGGAAAAGCTGTGATGTTTGATTAAATGCGGATGATGAATGCTGGGAAAATTTTTTGAACCGGTCAATTTTTCTTTGGTGCTTTTGAATCATTTTTTTCTGTTATAAAAAAAGTGCATTTTTTAAGTTTAGTTTATTTGTTGTGTTCAAAAAGTTTATCAAAACTAAAATACTTATATTTCAAAATCATATATTATTTTAGATATTCGCAGTTTTATTTTGTGTGCTATATATTGTATAACAAGTATAAAGAAAGTTCAAAGTTTAAACAAGTTTATAGACGAAGTTATTCAATAAAGTTGGAAGCATATTCTGACAAAGTTTAAGATTAAAAAAAGAATAAAAAAGAAATGGCAAAAGTTATAAATATTCGTTTGTTTATAATGCCAAAAGTAAAAAGAAACAATTTTTTGTATTCACAAAAATTGAAATTTCATAACTATCTTGTTATTTATAAAAAATTTAATTATGAAAATTTATAAGTTACAATATGACATTTTAGTGAGATTAAATTTAAGTGTACACGAAAAAGAATTGCAAAATTATTAATTGAGCGTAAAAACTCGATAACCCTGCTAACAAATTATCGTGCAAATCAACATTCATTTCTCGCATTTATTCTCTCGCAAATGTTTTGTTGATGAAACATACAGCTTAAAGCTATGTTTGGATTAATGTTTGATCGTTTATGATCAAATGTGATATTACACGACATATTATCTGCGGAAAAACAACGAAGTATGATAATACAGGGATAGATATGATCATGCTTGCTTAGGTGTGGTCAACATTTATAGCTGCGAGGCCATAATCAAACTTCAAAATTCAAGAGCATGTTAATACCTGAATTACGTCATTGTTCAAGCAAAAGTTCCTTATAATATAGTACACAAATACTTGTTCAGCATTATGCACCATTGACAGAATTATTGCACAGTTTGACTCTGTTAAATCTTTTTATGTCAATCTGGCATTCATTTCTATTCTATTGTTCCAAATCATTGCACTGTAATTACTTTTGATTACGACAGCTTTTACATGACACTTAGATAAAACTAGATCAGACATTGAAATTTATTTCTTTGTTTTATTTCGACTATTGTGTTATCCTAAAGAGGGATTGCTTGAAGTTTATTGTTGTACACCGAATAAACATTTTAATTAAAGGATGAACCCTGTGGGACAAGTGTAACATCGATTAGATCGAAAATTTTGTATCGATTTGACAATACTGAAGACAAAAACATTACATAATTTAGCATGTTTTTTTGACTTAATTAGATCTGTTTAGACCCAAAATAGAATTAAAGTTTCGAATTAAGTTGAAGTAAAGTTTAGATTAAGAAATGGAAAATATACTGTAAAAACATGTCTATCTTCCTTACAAAGACTAGCATGTCTCAGAAAATGGTTAAAAACCGGCACAACTCAAATTTTGTTTGAAAACTGATACGAGTAAATGTAAGTGGAATATAAACACGTTTGAAAATGTTTTAGAAAATAGATACTTTTTAATTGTAAGAGGAATAAAGGTACATTTTCAACATATTTTTGTAAATAGGCACGTTTTACAATGTCTTGGGAATTACGTTAAGTGCGTTCCAATTTGCGTTGAATGTTCCGAAAAAACAAGTGTTCTTACTAAAGCGATCTCACTGGAACGCTTGAAGGGTTTTTCTGATTTGAAACGCATTTAAAAGTTTATTTACTCAAAACGTTTAATGTAGAAAATGTCTCTATAGGTACGCTTAAGGCAAATAAGAACATTTTGATATCAAAATGTGTAAAATACAAAGAATGTTTCAAAACTGAGAACACTTGAAGAAAAACAAACAATTACGTGTTCTAATTTATAATGCACCCATCCTAATTTACGTATTATTTTCTAAATTTAATTACATTTAATAATCAAAAATGAAATTGAATTTTTAGTATGAAAAATAAAAAATGAATAAAAGTTAATATTCGATTTATTTTTAATTCTTTCATAAACAAAACCAAGAATTTTAATGAAAAAAGATAAATAATTCTAATAAAATAATAATAGATAATGAAAAAATATTGATGAAATAAAAACAAATAATAAAATAATTTGTATACGAAAATGGAATTGTAGATTAAATAAACAAAATATAATTTTGAATAATATATCAATAACCATAAGTATGTTATGATTTATAAATGTATTTGATAATTGTTTAATGATTCAATTTCAAAATTGAAATATAAACATGAAGTAATTAACATTACTTTAATCAAACTCTTTTTCAAACTAAATAATTCTTTTTAAATAAATAATATAAAATTAATAAATATAGACAATTCTCTAGAACTTTTAGCTTTCAACTTGCCAAATTTAAAAAAAAGCTTTAGCACATCTTAGTTTTATGACAATTATCGTGTATTATTACTTTAAAGTGAATAATATAAAGTCAAACAGTGATAAATTACATTCCCATAACTTTAAATTAATATTTAATTGTAAAAAAAAGATAAATATTACGTCTTTGATAGTTTTTCTGTTCTAATGTCAATAACGTAATATTTTGAATATAATATATAATTAGTATATAATTGTAGTTTTTAATATTTAATTAGATTTTATTACATGCACATATGTTTTATTACATCAAGATAATGTGCAGTTCATCCAGAAGTATTAAAATATTTTTTAAATAAAATATTTTCAATTATAAAATGTATTACGTCTTTGACATCAAAACAGATTTTGATTATTTTTTAAAGCTAAATTAAATGCACATCATTTGAATTATGGTTATTGTATTTGATAAAATTAAAAGTAATGTTTATTAATTTTTTAATCGCAGTTTAACTCTGTGCTTATAAATTAAAAAAGAAAATGTTTCTGCGAAACCTAAAGAAACATGTCAAAGACGTAAGAATTCGGACTTGGGATTGTGAAATATTTTCAAAATATAATTCTTATAAACGTATAAATACTTACAAAGTGTTAAACTATAATAACTTGAAATGTGCTAACCATAAAAACTAAAATTTTCAATGTATTAATCCACAAAACTGAAGTGAAATGCGAGCGACAGGTAGGTTAAAAGTTTTAAAGATTTGCCCATATCAATTATTAAATCTAAAATTTTTCATAATTAATTCAAATAATTTTTTCTTTTAAGATTAGAAAGATTTCATTAACGATCACTTTAGTAATGATATTTGACTGAAATTTCTTTTAAGTATTTTATGTAGTTTTAACATATTTTTGAGATTATTAGTTTTAAAAAACTTTTTTCTAACAGAATTTTAACCCATTTTTTGCCAAGCCGTTCATTCGTAGAACTGCTAATTTCACAATTATTTTTGAATCAAAGTATATTTTTCATATTTAACTTTACACAAATAAATTATTCAACTATTCTAGTATTTGTTCATACAATAATAAATGTAATTTCACGTTTATTTTGCAAAAGATTTTGATCAATGAAACTTTTTTGCAATGTTGCTAAAACGCATCAACGGCAAGAAATGGGTTAAAAGTTTTTTTATTTTAAATACAGAGCCCGTCATTAAGTAAATTATATTAATTACATTTTTTTCAAAATCTTGTAAACAATATTTATTAACACTCTCATGATGTAAAGCCTTGAAACATTGTCGGTGTGAGGTTTGATTGTGTGTACTAGTGTCTTTTTCTTTACATCTAACCTATCATAATGTTTTCTCTTTTTATCGGCAAACATATTGAAAATAGAGAGGGAAGGATTCACCATGAAAGTGTTTGAAACTTTTTTTCAATTTTGACGAAATTTTCTTATTTTTGAAAGTGAAAGAAGATGAACTATTACTCTAGATTTGTTATTTAATTTATTTTTTTTAATTGTAAAATTTAATTTTCTATTCGTGTGTTGTTAAATTATATGCTTTAAAATGTGTATTTATGTTTTAAATTATATTTTACCATTATGCCAAAGATTGTAGCCTTAGTTCCATTCACAAAAATTTTAATTTTACATATTATTTTATATTAATATATAATTATGTAAATTTAAATAAAAACACTTTACATATTCGTAATTTGGCTCAGAATTTATATTATAACTTAGTTAATATGAAATGATAGTTATGAGCGATTTTACCATTTATATTTAGTTTATTAAAAATTTGTTAAATGTTTTTTTAACTTTTGAACTTTATTTAATAATAAATTTACATTTAAAACTATTTTTTTGAAAATTAAGGAAGGCTTTGAAGTGTTCTACAAAACAGAACACTTCTATGTGTTCTCAGTGAAATGTTAAAATGATTTTTGACGAGAAGACTTTTAAAATTCATAAATTAACACTAAGCAGCTAACGATAAGTTAACGATAAAAATTACGATAAAGTTTAACGATAAAATTTAACCCTAAGTTGTCATTTATCGCTAACCGCGTAGAATTAACTTACCAAATTTTAACTTTTATCGATCAGTGCTAACCCTTTTGGAAGTGCTTGCTTTAATAGTATACTGAATTGATTTCTAGATTGAAAATTTGACTTTTGTATATGAATTCAGAAATCGCTTTGTACGAATAAAACGAAAAACGATTTTTTGGCTTTTGGACTTTATTTAATAATACGTTATATTTAAATGAATGAAAGTATTTACAGGTTTTGTATAAAGTCTATTTTCATTTAAATATGTAGAAGAAATTGAAACAACAGTTATCATTTAATTTTAATAAGAAATATCGAAAATGAATTACGTTGCTTTAAAGCAGTCCCGGTAGCACAAGATTTAAACAAATAAATTTTGCATTTTTAAGAGCGTCAATAGAATGCATATTTTAGTCTGAATTTTCAAGCACTGTAATTTTATACTTTATTTTCATGTTAATTTTTACACTGAGTTTTTATCTCAGTGTAGCAACATGTGACTCATTACGAATGAGTTTTTGGTGTGTTAAATTGTTTAATGCAGTACGATGTTAACGTAAAGCTCATCTTCGTTTCTTTCTGTATTCGTGCAGTAATACGACTTTTTATGCATGTTGTTTTCCACACAATCATCATGTAAACATGTTTTGATTAAATTATAAATATAAAATATAAAATAATGAATATAAAATGTATGTATTCAATTTAAAAGTAGATATAAAGAAGTATGATATTCCAAAGATATGAACATG
>JABFPM010002680.1:4387-16059 GCA_022817325.1 Idris sp. 1 HC-2018
CACACACACCCCCCCCCCCTAAATAGACTAGACTCTAATGCGAAAATAAGTACTCGTACAATTTATGAAACATTAAGAGATTTTTTAATCGAGATTTCATAATCTCAGTATTTACTATACTCATTTATTACTACTAAATGACTTTTTTTGAAAATTAAAAGAGAGACTTTTGTAACATTATTTTTTGATCTTATTTTTGTTTCGATATAACTTTCAACTCTTAGTATAATAAATTTATAAAATGATTAAGTACACAGTAAATTGCTTATTTTAAGAAAGAATTTTCATTTACATTGTTATAAAGTTAATTTTACTAAAGACTGGAGAACTGAATTAATAGTTTTCTCGTGCAATTATGTTGAACAGTAATTGTTTTAACTTCACATCGGTGTTATTGATAAAATTAGGAAATAGATTCTCAGTTTAGCAGCCAGTGGAGTAGACAGAAACTAGATTGGGAAGCTTTCTGAATTGCGATTTGATACAATAAAATATACTGCATCGCACTTAATAAATGATTTCGTTTGTCAATTTATAAAGTCTTACAATTATATATAGATGCAATTAGAGAAAAAAATTGCAAGGTGTACATTGAGATTCAATCTCTTTTAAATTCGAACAAAATTAAATTTAAACAAAACAGGATGGATCTTGTTTTACTACAATTTAATAAACGTTGTTAGTTTTTTTGTTTTCTTTTTTTTTAAATCTACGTGTTTTTGTTTGGTTTGTTTGTTTTTTTTTTTTTCACTTTTCGTTATTAACTGTACATTATGAAGATTTTAAAATCAAGATTTAATAACTTTTTCTTTCACACTTTGCTCATTTTTATTCAAGTAGTAAATTAGTCAATGCAATCCTGAATTAGCCGAAAAATGTTGGCATTTGGCCAAACTTAGTCATGCGTTTTCGACTTGCTTTTTCGAACTATTAAATTGTACAAAACTTTTCACAAAAATTGCTAGATCTGTTTTTTGAAATATGAAATATTGTGGAACAGTTTTCAGTTCAATTAAAACATCGAAAAAGAAACAAATAATAATAATTGACGGATAGCCTGAGAAATTTCGTTTCCTAGTTCGTACGTAGCAGCTTAAATTGAAAATCCTCAAATATCCTGTTACCTCTGATAATTAATCTATAAGAGCTTTGAAAATAGAAACAAATATCTATTTATTCTAAAAATTTAGAAAACAAAAATTCGTCCAGTAATGAAAAATGTTCGTTTACAAAACAAAATAATCTCAAATTGAGTTTATTTGTCAGAATTAAATTTATCGTCTATGTTAATACTGTTGATTTAACGTTTTCATTTCAAGATATCTTTATACTTAAAAAGTCTTTATATATATATATACAATTAAAGTCATGTGTACATATGAATTCATCGTTGAAATTATTCTCATGTTTAGATTACAGATACATCTCGCAGTCTATCTTGTAAATAAAATTTGCATTTTAATGTTTTTATGTAAATGCCAAGTACATATGATGAATAAATATATACATTTAATTTAAGAAAGAAGATGTCACAAGACTGTTGCAGGTAAGTTTTCTTCATTTATCACCATTATTTATTTTGTTCAAAAGAGTAATAAGAACAAAGTTAAATGTCATTTAAAATTGGATGCATTAAAACAGAAATTGCCTTTACAAATTGATGATGCAATAAACAATTGACGTTGTTTGAACTTTCTGACTTTGGAGTTGGAAATAATTTTACGTAATTAACTGATTTGATATTAGCTCACATCGTCCACTTTCATTAAATGGTTGAATTTCATGATCAATACCATCGATACACAATGTTAACCTAATGTTACAACCATCCTGTTTAATGTTAACTCCAATTCAAGTTAATTGGCTATAAATCAAAATGACATAGGTTTACTAATTTTTACATTTTATCGATATAATTAACTGTTACAAAGGTGGGTACATCAGAATATTAATAATATAATGAGCGTTCTAAACATTTATGTTGGCAATTGCAAAGTGAATTGAAATTATAATTAAAAGGATCAATTTGACGGGATTGTATTGATTTGATTTCCTTTGCTTACAATATTCAGTAGTTAAAAAGTAAATATGTTTAGTAAAAAGAAAATAATAATAATTTGAGCAAAAATATTTGCTTGCAAAAAACCAGCAGCGTTCATATTATTGACCGATGTCGAGCAAATGTTTTATGTAATAGTTAACCAACACAGATGGAACACTTTCAACTATCATTCATATTTTTATCATTATAACTACAGCTTTTATCTCTACTTATATAGATATTTAAAAAAAAGTTACTTTCTGTTATTAAAACAGACAACTTTCAGAAAGTAAAGCAGCCAACACATGACAATAAATGATCGATTTGAAATTAATAACAAAAGTAAAAATATAGATGTTATATACAACCACAATTGAAATTTCTCTAATTTCTATAATTGACATGTTCGTTTAAACTTGCATGTACTTTTTTCTAACAATAATGATAATAATTACACGAAAACAAGACTTCGGAGCTTTATTCTTTTTATGTTTGGTTATTATTTTTCTCTGAGCTTTTCAAATAAGAGAAATCTAGAGTGCTGGATATTTTAAGCTGGTTTACAAAATGTGAAAAGCCTAAATAAAATAAGGAATGAAACTTTCCGAACATTAAATCTCTTTTCAAGTGTATCACGTTCATTAGCGATTATTGCGAGTGCATTTTACATCATTAGTTCGTAAGATAATAAGGGCAACTTATAATTGTTGACGATCAATCATATCAGAAGCCGAAGTAATTTTAATTTCAACAAAGTAACATTAAAAATTGTTATTTACAAATTATTTAAACTACCCTGTAATCGAATTTAAACAACAATCGAATTGCACAAAGTTTTGTGTAATTTTCCGATTTTGTCTGGATTTTAAAGTTTTCGTTGTAACACAATAATATAACCTAAATGTCATATTTTTAAAAAGCCTCCTACGACAAAATCAACTACCAATCTATTTGAAAAGTATTTGATAATGAAAGATATCACACACAAATCAAATAAATTTGCTTAATTTGTTTATTTTTATTAACTTAAGCATTTATTAGTATCTAAAAGATAACCTCAAAAGTCAACAACACGTCATTGAATTGTACACACAAATTTTAAAATTCAACTATATGATGTGTGAAACCAGAAAAAACAACATGTTGAATTTCGCACCAACTGGCTTACAGTTACTACAGTTGGAAATTCTGCAGGAATTTTGTACGCTTTTCTTCGAGAAAAAAATTGCACAATTTTACAGATTAATGTTTGCAAACTGTGATTTTACCATTTACTCGTACTCGATATCAATTTCTGTACTTGTATACAAAAAAAAAAAAAAAAAAACAAAAACAGCAAATACGCGTACAACAAAAGTGTTGAAAAGATGGAAACTTTTGTTGCTGTTCCTTAAATAGTTGAATACAAAATTCAGAAATTGTAACATCATAAGAATAGCACAAAAGTAAGACATTCTTGTACATCCCTGGATTCTTGGGCTGAACCGCAAATTTGGTTTACGATATTATCCTCAGTAATCAAATAACTTGCGAAATACTTTGTTTACTGGATTAAGAAAAAGAAAACAAATTCCAGATGATTTGGATGCAAATTGAACACAAAGTTTTGAAGAAAAGTTTTCCAGCAAATATATTTTAACGCGCATTTTCCTTTTTCTATTACATAGCGGTGTAAGAAAAATAGATGGTACCTTTATACACATCAATATATTATTACGAGAAGAAAAACATGTCGTTTATCATGACTGTAACGATAGCATTGAAACAGAGGTTAATGGTGTGTTCATCGAATCAAAAATCAGCATCTTATCTGGCAGACGTTGACTATAAAATGGCATAAAATGGCATCAAATGTAAACACGCCTTCGGCATCTTACCGTCGACGTAAGCCTCGACGTATTTTGTCATTCAGCTTTACGAAGATGAAAGAGATACCATTGGAATACCAAAGAGTTAACATGCGTCTTGAGCCTCGAGCTGCCACATACTATCTTCGATCGACTGTAAGGAATCTAGTACCAGTTACTTCGTGCTGAAATTACGCTCGCTTAGCTCTGCATTCCGCAAAATCATTTGCTTGCAGGATTTGTTATGTTAGCTTTATTTCTTTCAGCATTCAAAATAATAAATCGATTTTGCTGCGCCAAAAATTTGCTCTGTGATTTGGCCCTGCGAAAAACATTTTCTACAATAATGCATATAAGAATCGCAAAAGTATTTCAAACGTAAAACTTGTCTTTTGTCCTTTCAAAAGTGTCACATATACAGGACCTTTTGTGCTTTGCATATATTTATGTGTCTTGGACAAAAATAATTCAATATATGGCTAGATACATTTTTGCGAAAGATTCATGTACGATCGTGAGTAATAGTTTTGAACAAAATTCATACATAGATAATTTACATGCAGCATGTGTGGTTATCAATTTTCATTACTAAACAAACTGTTTGAGATAAATTTGTTACAAAAAGAAGAAACAAGCGACATTTTAATGTTGCGAGAATAGTGATAGATTAGAGCATTTGTTTACGTTACATATAATTTTGAGCTAGAAACACGATTAAGAAGTACACCGTTCTGCTATATGTCTTCACATTTCTCAATTAGTTAATACTGTCCGTCTTACGGTCTCCTCTCTTTTTTCAAACTTAATTCGTCCATCTATTTTGCGCCTTTCTTTCATTCTCTCTCAGGTTATTACTTTTTTTCCTCATGCTACATTCTTCCTTTCTTCTTTTTTTCATCCTTTATCTGCTCAGCGTACTGAAAAATCAGACCACCTGTCTTAAACAGAAATGTCTTGGGGTCGACATCATCGCCACTTCACTTCTCATCTGTACCATAAAACTGTCTTCTTCGAAATTCCATATCTTTAGTTTAATAGTACATATTTACTGTAGGAAATTCAGACAAGCGAGCAAAATCTTCAGATACCTGACAGAAGGAAATCGGAGACTAATTCAATATCATTGAAATTAGAAATTATTACCAATTGAGACCTGGCTAACGTAATTAGATATAAATGCAGCTGAATCAATTTGAATATCATCAGGATCCAATTGTTTTCCACATTTCTTAATTAACATTTTCATTAATATGTAAAGCTAGGTTTTCAATTTAAAAAAAAAAAAAAAAAAAATAGCGAAGAAAATCGTTTTTAATGAATAATAATTTTGAGGTGATATCTCTTGATACTTATCTGAAATATTGATCTCTCATTCGGATTTTATTCCGAGGTTTTAGTGCTCATTTTTTTTTCTTTCTCACGTACTCTGTATGAATTTAATATGCATTGGCTGTGGTCGAAGACAGTTTTGGTGATAAATTCATTTTCTTACATGAAAATGTACTGTCGTGTTTAAAACTTAATATCGGCTGGTTTTCTGAATTAATAATAACAGTATGGATTTAAGTGAATTATTGCACTTAATATTATATGGTCTAATATAATTATCGAAACAATGGACAATTTCATTGAAAATTTAATGAGATTGTATTTTAAACATTTAAATGATAAGACATTTTAGAGAAATTTAGAATGGAATTTTCAATTTAAGATAATAAATAAAATTCAGAAAATGTATGCAAAATTTCAGAGTGAAGACAAAGTTTTTAAATTTCAAAGTTACAAGTGAACGAAATACGAGCTTTTTTTTACAACAATTTTTCCACCAGATTACGTTTTTTATTCGATAATTCAATTTTGTTAAAAATGTGAAAAATAACATAGAATCAGGTTGTTTGTTCAAAATCAAAAATAATTTAAGATAAGGTATTTTCATAATATATCACTGTCTTTTATTTTTATTGGAAGGTTCAATCAACTTTCATACATTAATTATACATGAGAATTAAAAAGTTTGCGACAAACTTCGTTTTTTCGAAGTAAATTTCCGAACCAAGTTCCACGCAACTTTTGTAATGCATCTATCAGTGGTTACGCTTTTAGCTTGAGGCTATATTTATTTTAACGAAAAATTGAATAACATAAATAAACAAATGAAGTACATCTCAAACAAATAGTAGCACAAGTGTACATTAGCACAAGTAAATTTGTGTACTTTGCAATAACATGTAGCTATCAAATGAGAAAATACGAAATATCAATATACACAGAAGTATACTTTATGTAAATCCGACATTTTATGGAAGAAAAAGTCTGAAGAAACGTGATAGTTTTTGCTGTTAAAAATATTTACCGAGAATTTAATAATGCAGCTTTTCCATGAAACTCTAAAAGAATGTTGTTGTTGTTTTTTTTACTTTCCAGGCTAAAACTTGTATCAATTTCAGCAATTTTTAATTCATGTTTAATGACTCTTTGGTTCAATTTGTGTTGAAATTAGGATAAATGTTGAGACGAAAAATTCCTTCGCTCATATTTATGACAGGCATTTCAAGAATGTTTCAAAAGTTGGACTTGTGTTTGTTTTCATAAACAAAGTCGTTTAAATGCGAATTGTTTCGTCGAGTTTGAGTTGTTGGTTACACAAAGTTGTCAGTTACTGCTATTTCGGAAATGTATCAAGAAGTAACTTTGCCAGATTGTTTTCCTTAAGAAACTTATAATAGATTAATTATGTTCAAATATTTTTCACTGTTCATATTTTTGTATCAGTTTTGTGGCTTTGAGAACATATCAGGTAAGCGCCAAAACATTTTTGTTGGAATATTTTCACGAAATACTCTCTCCATAATAATAGTTTTCATTGTATCGAATTCAAATGTGTCTATTTCAGGTAAAAAAAAAGTTAAACTTCAATATTGAGGACAAGTTAATTAAGCATCATTTTTCAAAGACAAAGGGGATTCATTTTTCGCATATTATTACAACTTTTTTAAGATGCCAGAAACAATATTTTAAATCAATTTTACGATAACATTACGAAATAACAAAAATCAGTTTTTAAACTTAATTTGACATCAAAAAAGTTGGCGTTTAACTGTTTTTTCCTCAAAATCACAGAATTATTTTAGTTGATATTGTTAAAATTTCATATTAATATGCAAAAAGAAAGTAATGTAAGTTGAAACTTATTATTTTCTGCGAATCATGCAGATTTAATTATAAAAAATTATGATATTAGCATATAAAATGGATCTGATAAGAAAACCAGAAAAAAGAAGTTATTCCTTCGGTTGGACCTTGTGTCATATATATTGTACACTAGAAGAAATAAAAGACAAGTTTTCTACTCGTGCGGTTATTCGGACTTTTTTCGGTTGGTTGTGCAACAAAACTAACTGAAAAGTCAGTTGTTACAAGTGAACAATCAGTTAAATGATCAACAATGTTTTATAAATATCCATAAATTATGTAAATATTTCTCTGCAATTTAATTTTTAATTATCAGCTGACATTTTATTATATAAATTTATTCGTGTTAAACAAATTCTTACTGATGAATTAAACTGTTGATACAAAAAAGATATTTCTTTTTACCAACATTTTAGCTTCATTTCTAAATACGATTTTAATTATAAGTCATTAAAAGAAATAATACAAAATAAGAAAACTACTTACTTCAGAAAAATTACATTTGCTGTATATTTGTGTTTTGGCCAACAATTTATTCTCGAATGTTTAATTTAATATTTTTTTGTTTCAGCACTTTTTTCAATGTGTTTCAAACTTTCTAGATTGATCAACTTTTCTTCTTTTCATAGTCTCTATTTTAATTAGTTTAAGTATCCTTACGATTTAATTTTGGCTATAAGTTACACGCAAAGAAAAGTTACGTCAAAAAGTAAGTTTTAGTTTATTAATGTAAACTTGACGTAGTTAGGTTGATTTTCCGTAACATTACGTAAGTTTAATCTGAAATGATAAAGATGTTAAAACGGAAGAAAGGAAGCTAAATAGCTTTGCTTCGATTAAAATTAGAGTTCCGATGTCACTAATTAATGCTTTCATAACTTTTTGGCGATAGCTACTTTGAGTGTTATATTTTTTTTCAGGAATACTTTTTTCAAGTATTTAATGGACAAAATAGCCGAACACAAACATGATATCAGAAAACCATTTAGCACATTTGTACTTTTTTTATGTTAAATAACAGCGTGTTTTAACATTTTTTTTTTTTTTTTATTAAGATAAAAAAAACTTTAATTCTGTCGTGCGGAGGAAAAAAGTTGATAAGTGGCAAATTTTTCAAAAACGAGTTTTTTATACCAATCGATTCAGTGAAAAATTCTGCATCTAACTATATAAATAAAAAATCTAGCTAGAATGTATTTACAATTTTATAATCAATTTAATTATGAGAAAAAACACAAAAATCTAAAAATTGATATATACAAAATTATTTGTTAGTAAATGTAACGAGATTACGGCCATAGATACAAATTAAAAAAAAACGTTTGTAGTTACGGTTTTTTTGTTCGGTTTTAATGTTTTTTTGCATATCATTATACAAATTTAAGAAGACGTAACTTCATTTGGTATTTTACCACCGGACGATTATCACAGGTTAAATAATTTTATCAATTAAAAATCAAATAATAAAAAAACAAAAATACATTATTATTTATTAATTTTGTAAAAACTTCATAATTAATTAAAAAAAAACTTTTTTTATTATGTAATGTATTTTTAATCAGTGTATTAATTAATAAAAAAATGAATAATTTAATTCGAAACCTTTATTTATACTTTAAGATTCGATTCATTTTTAAATCAAATATCGATATGTAGTTAACACGCTACAATAAAAAATGTCACTTATCACTTTTCTTAACTTGTAAAATTAGTCATTTCTCAAAAGATTTACCGAAAAAAAAGCCGTAAATGAACTTACGGCTCTTTAGCATGATTTGTTATTAAAAAAAATCACCATAAGTGCATTTTCGATGTTTTTTAATTGAAAAAAGTAATTTTTTTATTGCAGAATCAGAAAAAGCGTATCATTTTTACCTTAAGAGAGATGTCAAATGTCATAAAAATGAATTTTCAAAGTTGTTTTTTCGTACGAATAGTTTTTTTTGTATTTTTCTCGAATTTACGTTTAATGTACTTATCATTTTGTTTTTAATTTTTATGGTAGAATTACTAGACCACAATGCGGGTTATAAGAGGTTAAATATAAACAGTGAAGGAAACCGTTTAACCTAACCTTTACTGTTAATTTTATTAGGTTAAGAAATGATTAAAAATGTACAGTTTAATTTTAAATTTGAATTTGTTGATCATCATGGTTGAAATATTTTATTTGTAGATATTGATATTTACAAAAAATGTAGTTCACCATGCATTTTTATATTTTACATTACACACTTTTATTGGTACATAGTCACATATAAATATACAGGAAATTATGTAATAAATTGTAAGTACATATTTCTATATTTATGCATTCTTCATACAAGAAATACATAATATCCGCACGCTAAATGTAGCATACAATTTTATAAAAGGTTTACCAAAATAAATATATTGTGATATCTAGTCATATAAGAAAATAATCGAAAATAATTTGTTGACTTCATAAAAATAATATTGTTCCTAATTTGTTAAAATTCAAATTTGGACATTTTCGTTTTGCTAATAGTAAATAATTGTGGTATTTAGAGCGTCATGGATGCAATTGCACACGGGTTAACCTAGCACGCACATTAAGTTTTGTCTAACCTGCGGTAAAAATCAGTTGGCAGCACTGAAAAAGGTCTTGTTCACTCAATTACCAGTGCGGAAAGAGATTTGCAGATTGCAAATGCAATTTTTCATTGTCGCTCGACAAATAGTAGTAAATGTTAACTGTTCATTATATACTTTTTTAAATAATTCGGAGTGAAAACAAATTTTTAAACTGATCAGTGGAGCTGGAATTAATGAGTTTAAATATTATATTCCACTTTGTTCGTTATAATGACATTTTAAGGATGCATTTATAAAAACACAAAGAACACTTTAAATACAAACTGCAAGTTTAACTAATATTTCAACTAGCTAAAATGTGATATTTGAAAATTATTTTTGCAGTTTGATCGTTAAATAAAAAACAAGTTAATGGTGTATAACTTTGAAGTGCATAACTTGTTATTTCAAAGTTTGATCTCGATAAATTTGTTTTATTTTAGTTTCGACAAAACTTCAGCAAAATTTGACAAAAATTTCACAATCAGTTTCCAAAATTACTTAATGAACAAAACAACTGCACAGTTCACACTTTTTCTTGTATTAAAAATTGTCAATAAAAGTAAAGGATTCGTTTGGTGGATTTTATTCACCATTCAAACTAAATTTGTACGTCTTCTTCACAAATTTTCTTTATCTATACGTAATTTTGGAGATATCACGAAAGAAAGCGACTTTTAAAATACAGACTTGAGTAGCCAATAACTCGAAAAATATTGAACGTATACACAAATTTCTCATGAACTTTTTGTCTCACTTTTTTTCCAGCCAGCATACGACGTCGAAGCTCTTATACCTAGGACAAAATACATATTTGAATACATTACAACTTCGATATACATTTTTTTCTTTTCATAAAATATACTGTTATTGCTACATTTTATAATTTGTCGCTCCACATAAATGTTACACTATCAGAGTTTTACATTACTTAAAATTAACTAGTCCAAACAAAATTTATACAAATATAACAATGTATCTGGTTTCTTTTCTGTTACGCATATACATTGGTTGCAGCTTTGCCCAAGTATAACAATATCCAATCAATGAAATTCTATAAATTTGGTGTGCTTTGTACATGCGACACAGACATACGGTCAATCGTAGACTGCCCCATTCTAATGCTCTAGTACTTGTTCTCGGAGATTCTGCGCTTGACTATAAAATATGAGCGAGTGCCACACCTACTTACAACCGAGTAACTATTGTCCCACGGAGAGCAACGTCCAGCAGCCGAAAAGTTTATGTGACAAAACAACACCTAGCGCTAAAAAATTATTACAAGCATAAATGAAAAAAAAGAGATACAAAAAAGAGAGAAATAAAAATGAATACAAAAATGGACTTTACACATCGATGTATTTTAGAAATGGGTTATACCAATCTCGTTACAGCTTCTAAGCTTTGTTTTACCTTGTTTGACCCAAATCGAGCTGACTTATGCGTGCGTAATTATTGTCGAACTTTTGGTAGGCAAAACTTTTCGGGCAAACTACTTTAAAGCGCATGATTCAGATACTAATATTCTAATCTTGATATTTCGTCTTAATGCATTTTTGACGAAGATGACAATTATTAGCGATCTTGCTGCAAAAAAATGTTAATGCTCTTTTTTTTCAAAAAAAAGAAGTCATGTTACAAAACCAGAAAGAAATTTGGCTCGAACAGTAATATGGGTCGCCCTGTAATGGTCAAGATGAAATGTTTTTACAAAGGACAAATAACTGAAATTATTAATTAGGTATTTCGAAGATTATCATTTTAATGCCAAAAACCGAAATATTTTTGTAGCCGAAGTATTAAAGTTTTTTGTTTCAGGTCTTCTTTATGCAAAATTCTTCTTCATTATGCTGAAGCAAAATTTTGTAAAACTATCAATGCACAACTTAAGTCATTTGAGAATTATTTTATTAAATTTATAATTTTGTTCTTGAAATGAATGTTGTATTATTCAAGAGATAAATTATAGTCCCCAAGAACAATACAGAAATTGCATT
>JABFPM010002681.1:0-16057 GCA_022817325.1 Idris sp. 1 HC-2018
CCCCCCCTCCCCTATTAATCAATTTTACAGTGTTTGTTCATAGTAAAAAATAAATTTTATTATAAATATTTCTGCAGAAATATATTTATCAGAAGTTCCGTGAACCTGGAACAGTCATATTGGCACAACTAAATAAAACATATGGAATTAATTAGTACTCATTAATTACTAATTAATTCCATGTTTTATTTAGTTGTGCCAATATGACTGTTCCAAGTTCACGGAACTTTTATCAGAAATCTTTTGGAAATCCAAAGTCTATAAGTTGACTTTTTAAGTTCATAAAACATTTTGCAATAATACTTTCTTTTTTTCTGGACAGTTATGTACTTTTTGACCCAGACTAATCTGTTTCAGCAACAATTCTGTATCCGACTGTTCCTAATTATTTTAGAACTATATATATCAAAACTAGGATGTTCTTTTTTTCAAGCATAACCGTAAACTGATTATCATCAACTAGATCAAGTGACAAAGTTTATAAACATTCCAAAAAGGTGAAGAATATTATTTGTGTGAAAAAATAATAATTTTAAGATTACCAAAATGTGTAGAAATCGAGGAAATTTAGACAAAATTATAGCAAAAAAAGTGCAATTTATTTGTGTGCCATTAATTTATGTGCACATTATAATTGTTTACACGTGCAATCACAAAGATTTATTAAAATTCCGGTTTACGATTGCTGCTCGAGGAAAATGAGAGCTTCACACGAAAGCATTTGTGTGTGATATCTTAAACACGAAACTTGTCTTCCTGTAAGACACTTCTCGTGTCTAAAATACTCAATCACTTGCACACATTGTTGTTATTCTCCCTGCATGAATGATTTAAAATTATGGCTTTCATAAAGCACTGCAAAAACATTAAAACGCAAATTCTACTGTTAATAACGTTTTATGGATATGCAAAGGAAAAATAGATAAATGATCTCAATCAAAAAGAAGAAAAGCTTTTCACAGATATGATCTCAGATAAAATATGCATAAATCTGGAAAAACGTTCAGCCAACGCCTGGATAATATTGGAAATTTGATAACGATTTTTACATTCGTTCACAACATTTGTCAGCAATTTTTTTTCTCAAACACTTGATTTTTATAAATAATTTTATCTAATGCAAAGTTGAAAATTTCATTTCTTTTTTTTATCATATTTGTAAATTGTTAGTATGAACATTGGTCTCAACTTTAGTAAACTTAAATTTAATTTGTGGTTGATTCTCAAGAAATTTCACTTTGTAACTTGTTTTTGGAATTCAGTCAGGGGTAATAAAGCCTTCAATAAACCTTAAAGTACACAGTTCAGGATATAAAATACAGAAAATGTTGTTCTTCGTGAAAAACACTGAGTCGACTTCCATTCCATATATATTTATAGAACAAATAAGTTTTTTAAAAAATATTGTGAAACAAAAATTTATTTGTTCATTACGTGATTATTTTAATTAATAACAAACCTGAAATTTCTTATTTTTAAATTATACAATTTCATGCAAAGAAATAAAGTCCAAACTTATCAAGTTCAAAAGTTAATTAAAAAACCGCCTCTAAATGTATAAAATTAAGGGTAACTTTATAAACATAAAATTGTTATGCAATCATTCTACATTACGTTTGCAAATTTGTAGGTCTCATTCCACTGAGAATTCCTAAGATGCGTTCAATACGAATACATTAGCAGGCTTAGAACATAGGATCAGAACAGATCACGTCTGTCAGGGCCAAAACATTTCATTAATAAGAGCAGAGACATTCTGACCTACATTTGCACCTTGCATTCATCGTCAATAAAACTTATTATTTCCTAATAGCACACGGAGGAACCGTAAAATGTCTGATGCATCTTACGCAGATGGATAATCCATGTGGATAAAAAAAAAACGTTCAAAAACGACTTATGCGTTTACTCACGCGGCCCCGACGTTTCTTCAGATGGATTTCGCATGTACGAGAAACGCGCAAGCCATCTAGCGCACACGACTCACGGCAGACGTCTAAGGCATGTCTGCCACATGTCTAAAGCGTGTGGCAACATGCATGAGTCGTGTGTGCAAACAACTGACGTTTCTGAAAATTTTATTAATTAATGTGAATTATAATGCATTATATTAGACAAAAATAAATCAATTAATAGTAAAGTTGACAAAGAATATTTAAGTTTATATAATTTTGCAATAATTTGTATATTTTATTTTATTTTGATATTTCAGAAAATAAATAATAAAAACAATCACGAATAAATGTTTAAAAATTTTAATAGTATAGTCTATTAAAATTGCACTATAGGTATACATTATAAAAACACAATTTTAGTTATTTCTATATCGTATATTTCAACTTTTTTATACAAATAATATAATTAATATTTGGAGTCTTAGATCCATCTTTTTACAATATGCCGTTGTTTGTTGCCATCTAATGCGATATGAGATATTGAAATGAACTTCAGTTCTTCTACTGTCAATAATTTCCAATCGCAATTTTTAAAATAAGCGGCATCTTCGAAAATATAAGTTTGAAAATGTGCATCATAACAAGTATTTTCTGTAACATTTTTTGTTATAATACATAAATCTGTGTCATCTTTTTTGAGTATACATTGAACTATAAACATGTCATGTCCTATTACACTAGGCTTACTCAGTACGACACCTTCTTTTATAATTCGGTTTTTGTAACTCAAAAAGTCTAATTGCTTCGTATTTTCTAAAAATTGTGGAGGCAAAAATTGTGAAAAAGATTCATAATTTGAAAGATTATGCAAGTCAATAGTATGAGATGTTCCAGTTTTATAGACACTTTTATCCACGGGGTCATTACACTGAAATCGATAACTTAATTTAAGTAACGGTTTAATCGCAGCAGTGAGACAAATATTGGTACTGCTTAAAGAAACATAGAGTGTAATTTTTGATTCACGATTCTGGCTTTCACATCTCATAGTATTCATAAGCCATAAAGGACCAAGTTTTCTCATTAGTTCAGCATAATGAATCAAGAAATGATGTTTGGGTTTCAGACAACCAGGAAAAAGAACTGTCAAAGATCTTAAATACTCAGATATTAAAACTTCTAAGTAGTCTGCAACACCTTTGTGAATTACAGTTGCGGTTACTATATCAATAATATCTTTCATTAAAATAATTAAATTCCAGTGTTTATCTTGTAAAGGAATTTTGTGACCAATAAGAACACCAATGTTTCGAACAAAACTTAATAATTCACTTGCGGACATTTTGATATGTTTACTTTTTATTTGACTTTCTTTGATTGGTTGAGGTTTATTTTGTTCTTGACCATAATCAAGAACACGTATTCGGTCATTTAGCTCCTCCAAAGTAAAGTATTTTGCACTAACAATAAAGTGATGAAGATTCAGTCCCAAGTCATATTCAAAAGCACCTTCAAGTAAATCGTGCATAACATCTACACTCATAAGATCCAGTATCGAGTTATTACGATAATCAGGAAAAACTGACTCGCCAGCAATACCTGTTTCTGTTAAATTAATTCTGTCTAAATCTTGTAAATAGTTCTGTTCAGTACGCATTTGGCACTGTGATTCATGAAAAATCGAAGATAATTGAGAATGCTCAATCAAACAAAATCTGCACGGAAATTTGGCAGAAAAACATTGAGTAAAACCTAACATGGCATGAACTGCTAGATTGTCACCAATGACTTTTGCTAGTGAAAAATAAATATTAACGTCACCATTCAATGTTTTTATAGTTATTCCCTCTTTTTCAAGAAACTGTAATTCTTCTGTTACTTTTTGAAACATCTTTTTTAACGGTACATGTTTCAAATCTTCGGCTTTATACGAAGCAAATGTAAAAATGTTTTCAACTTTGGATGTTAATTGTGGAGGAAGAAAAGGCAACACAAGATAGACCGCTCCAAGTTTCCCTAAACCTCTATGACTGCCTAAGGGATTGTTTGTGTCATAGTCATCTTGATAAAGATTAAGAGGAAGAACGATTCGGTTAGAGTCTCCTTTTTTTGTTTTCCACCAATCTGTTTGAATAATATTAGAAACAAGGACTTTGTCCATTTCAAGTTGCTTTAAATACTCCATAATAGTATCAAACATATCAGGTAGTTCAAAAAACTTTTTCAAAACGTGACGAAGAGGAATAAATTGCATAGATACAATTTTTGTTTTATCAATATCATCATCGACATTTTGGATTGAACGAGCATTCTTTAATTCAAATTTTACTTCGACAGGAGGTATATATGTTCCTACGTTTTTAACATATCTTAAGAATTGTTTTTCATTTCTTAATTTGTTAAAAGGATTTTGCAATGTATTTGCCATGGCTCGATAAGCTAAAACATTATTAGGGGATTCACCAAGATATTCAAGTCTTCTAATTATTTGATTATAAAACATACTAATAAAGTTTTGATTTAAAAAATCTGTAAAATCAGTCGTTATTTCTTCTACGCGACTTCTTGGCAAATCAGATAAACTTTTCCACTTTCCAATTAACTTAGCTGCAGATACGAGAACATTGTCTGCAAGAGTTTGTGGATCCATTGTAATATAATTTTGAGCACAATTAACTTATAACTAAATTTTGGAAAGACAAATTAATCAAAATTATCGCATCTATTTGCAAAAATTATATGCAATCAGACAACATTTAGATTAACATTTATAATTCTGCTTAGTTATATATTTTCGCGATTAAAATCTTTACAATAGAAAAGCAAATTCTGTTTGACGAATAAATATTTAAATAATAAAAGAACAAAATTTGTTTACAATATTTAAACAAATCTAGAAGACTAAATTGAATATCAATTCGAACTTTTACGTAATTCGCCTTCAACGAATCCAATAGCTTTGGTTACGTTAATAGCAGATTGTTTAGTTGGTAAATTCAAACACAATTTGTGCATCAGTAACCAAACTCCAGAAGACAGTTTTGGATAACTACAATCAAATGCATTAAATATCTTTAAAGCTGAATCCAGAGCTGCGATAACGGTATCACACTTGTAACGTATGTTTCCAAAAACCGTGAAGTATGTAGGTGAAGTCTCAGGCCCAACACTTAGAATGAATGGTTTTTGTTCCTCTCCTTTAGCCGCAACGAATTCATATAGCTTCGTTATTTCTCTTTCTGCGTCATCATCAGTCTGTAAAGATAATAAGAATCAATATAGCTTATATAAACGGAACCAATTATTATAAAGAAATCTATTATCATTACTTTAAGTTTCATAAACCATAATTAAATCAAGTTTAATAATCAAAAGTGATTATAACAAAAGTTTGCATTAAAATATAATGTGAAATAATGTATAATTACTTCTGCATGCAAAATGAAAGTTTGTGCTGAGTGTTTCCTAGTTGAGAGAGCAACTTCGTCAACAGTTTTTCGTTTTTTTGGCTTAGATGGTTTTGCTTCCTTTAAATCTTGTGCTTTCAAAGCATAAGGCAGTAGTGTTAAAATGGCAACATCTTTCAAGCCTAAAATTATTAATAAAAAATAAACATAATCATTATAAGTATAAGTTTTTAAGTAAAATTATTATGGATACAAACTTATATACCTTCTGTTAACTTTGGTAATTCTCGTAAGCAATCTTGAATTTCGTCTGCTTTTATGTCTTTAGAGCGAATAAATTGTGATAAACAATCACGCAAGGGTAACCAGGTTTCTCTAATAACCCAAGTATGTTTCGGAAATTTTCGTCCAAAATCTGTCAGTACCTGATAAAAACAATAAATTACTCTCATAATGATAAAAATATTAAAAATATATTTAGGAATTAAATTAACACACTCACTATCTCTAAAGCTCGCTGGTCTTTTAGGAATGGAAACTCTTTAAACTGCCATAACCCACAACCTTTCTCTTCATTGACTGAAATCTGGTTTCTATAATGGTAACTTTTGTTCCACGCTACGGCTTTTTTACGCCAAGTTTCGTCCCGAGTTTCGTCCCGAGTGCCGTCCCGAGTACCGTCCCGAGTGTCGTCCCGACTGTCGTCCCGACTGTCGTCTTCTTGTAGTGGTTCTTTGAGCTCATTAATTAATTGATCATCTTTGTCTAGATTAAAAAATAAATATTTTATAAATCATCTTTAGGAAAATCGTGAAATAAATAATCTAAATTAGCATATATTTACCAATCTCTGGCTGACTTGCAGATTTATTTGCACGTGTACTAATGAAAAAATCATTGTTCTTCAAGGCTAGACGAACAGAGTTAATCCGTTGACCAAATTTTCCAACAGGACCAACACTTGCAGTGAATTCTTCTACCGTACCATTGAAAAATATCCCTGTTAATATTGACGCCTCTTTGAAAATAGATTTTATTTCCTGGACCCTTTTTTGCATCACAGTAGGAGAAACTCTATTCAAAAATTATTGAGAAAAACGTGTTATTAATATAAAAATTCATTTTTAATTAAACAAGTTAAAGTCTCAGACAATTAAATGAAAGCGTGGTATGTTAATATATAAGAAAATTGATTGATATAATGTTAGTTAGTAAGTTTTTAGTATTGTTACTTAGTTTTTATATAAAAAAGCTTACACAATCTTCTTAAATGGATTTTGCAGAGTGACTTTTTCGGACTTAAATAAATATAAAATTTCTTCATCAATTATGACAGTTGTTAAAAAAGTCATCATTGTATCGTTCAAACTCTTGTGTTTTTTGTAATATTCTAAAACCATTTGCCCCTTTAATGAATTATTTAGAAGTGTAATTAAATCTCGACGACATGGCACGAACTCGATTTCTTGCATGCTTTTGGATTGTTTGCAATCATTACAAACAAATTCGAAATTTGTTTCAATACTGTCAATGAAAATAGGCTGATCGACGATTTGCTCTGCAGATCTTTGGATCGAAGATGACGCTTTATCGTTAGAAGCTGAGAATATAACCAATTACAGACTGAATGAAAAATATATTATTTAAATATTCAAAAATTATTTGTTAATTCTCGTATCAAGATATTATGATATGAAAAACACAATTAAAAAATTAAACAAGAAGAGAAAGTATTCATGTTGAGACAATAACATATAACCTATAAAATGATGTCTTTAACACACAATCAATGAAACTTTAATACTTACAGTTTTCTTGAAGTTTTTCCATAATAAAATTGACACTGACACATTAAAAGATTAAATAAGACAAAAAATAATACTAAACACTCAGTATATACACATTAATCGTATCAAACAATTATTTGATGCGCACTGTTAAAGAAAAGCGTAAGTCGTTTGAGCGCACGACTCATGCATGTTGCCACACGCTTTAGACATGTGGTAGACATGCCTTAGACATTTGCCGTGAGTCGTGTGCGCTAGATGGCTTGCGCGTTTCTCGTACATGCGAAATCCATCTGAAGAAACGTCGGGGCCGCGTGAGTAAACGCATAAGTCGTTTTTGAACGTTTTTTTTTTATCCACATGGATTATCCATCTGCGTAAGATGCATCAGACATTTTACGGTTCCTCCGTGCACTGAGGTATTAATTTTTTGTCTTTCCAGTGCAAATCTTCAAAGGAAAGTCCTTGCAGCTGATCATACCGAACTAATATCAAGTGTCTTTGTGTACCTGGCTACTCTAACTGATTAAACGTAACATCCCATAAAGGTTTTGTTATGGTGATGTTTACAAGTGTTACATTTGATTGTGGTATTTGATGAGGATTAGTATTTAATGACAAGTTCAAAGCAGATTCTAGAAAATAGAACTCAAAATAGTTATAACTTTTACAAAGAATGTTGCATAAAATTATGATTTTGAAGTTTAGAACATTAACATTTCATTCGCAAATAGAATTAATACAAGTTATTTATTTTAAGATGTAAAAAAATTTAATTTCGTCTGTATTGTCTTTCAATTTAAATTTCAACAAGAAATTAAATTAACAGACAAGATGTTTTATAAAGATTATATTTTATTTTGAAGACGTTTCGATCACATCGATTCTCATCAGTTCTACAAAATTAATTTTATTTATTAACACCTCAAACTTTACTGCAATTACTCACTGAACTAGTAATTTTAAGAATAAAAATTCTCTTCTTTTTGTAAAATGGAATCAACTTTAGTATTTGTTCAAAATAATTCAAGTTTAACAGCATACATTTGTTGTTTTCATTTTTCAATTCAATTAATTTGAACTTGTATTGATGAGCACATACAAATATTTGCTCAATCATTGGTAAAAATAAAAATTATTTATTTTGTTTTAATAAAAATTAAAATCTTTTTTAGCAGGTGCCAACTGCTTTCAATTAAATGTAGACATTTTTTGAAATTTGATAGATATATTGCTATCTTATCTTTTTAACCCTATCCCGTGCCATCGCCGTGCCATTTTATTGTCTGTCTCTGTCGCACTCGAGCAAGTAGCATAACGGCATTCACGCACACTAAGACAAGTGGCGCCTCACCTATAGATAAACCGCGACGTTGGCATGGGAGAGCGTTAAAACATATTCACTTTCTGATATACAGTATTATTCGTCTTGAATTTGTATAAACACTTTTTCTTGCATATATACTTAGTCATATGTATTCTCAGTTTATAAGTCTTTGTAAACTAGATTGAAAGCAGTCATTCCACTCGTTATTTAATATTTATTTTTAGAAGTTCTTACTGACCACTTTTGTGATTATTATAACACACGCATTATAATTATGAGTGGGTGAAATTAAGTCAAGAGTACTTTCATCAGACTTACGTAATTTTGTAACAGATAACAAAATTTGATGCAAACTTATCGAAGGTCAAGATTTATGAATTCAATCTTCCCATATGTATATTCAATGTTAAAAAACAGGAACAATTTAAAAATGTAATATTGTCACCTGTGTTTACAAATATTGTTATCACTTTCATTATAATAAAGTTAAATAAAAAGACGGCGATGTTAATTTAATCGGAAATTTATTACTAATTAAAATCTGTATGCAAAAACGTAAAGACTTTTTCAAATATTTAAAAAATTGCGTCAGTTTGCTTAGTTAATAATGTCTGACTATTTTATATGCAACTGTCGGGAAAAACTACTTCTTTTTCATTCTGCAGTCTGGTTAGAAAACTATTCCTACTGAATACCAAAGCTTAACTAAAGTGAATACAAGTATTCGAAATGCACCGAACATTAATTTGACATTTTTTACCCTAATATCCTTAGACAAATAGAAATAAAAAAACAATCTCATTTTATGTAAGAACTTGTGAAATTGCAAAATGATAGTTTATTAAGAATTGAACGTCCGGAATGAATAACCGATCGAGCGCTCGAAAGTGAAAAGACTAGCAATGTCAATAGACACGACAAGTTTGGACTAAAATATTATTCAAACGATTGTTCGGATGATAGAAATGTAAGCGAGGGACTTGTACCGTAAAGTCTCTAGGAACATTCATGAAAAATGAGAACTATTTTTGTATTGTAGTATAAAAGATACAATCATTTTTTATCTCGCTACGGGCAACGCCGGCCGCCATTTTGAAAACTGACAGTGACAATAAATAATCAATCATATCTTTTATACTACAATACAAAAATTGTTCTCATTTGGCATGGATGTTCCTAAGACTTTAAGGTACAAGCCCCTCGCTTACACTTATACCATCCGAACTATCGTTTGAATAATATTTTAGTCCAAACTTGTCGCATCGTGTCAATTGGCATTGTCAGTCAAACTTTCACTTTCGAGCGCTCGATCGGTTATTGTTTCTGGACGTTCAATTGAAATAAATGGCTTTCGTAAGATATTCAAATAAAGTCATTTAAACATGATACTGTGATTGAAATGATATTTTCACGAGATGGATTACTGCAGTTTTATCACTTGTTTTTTGGTTCAATACAGGTACTCACAGAAGAATTGGTACTAAAAAAATAAAATGTCGACTTTGTTTTGGAATCGGTATAAAGGCGATTTTATAATGGATACTTTTTGTCACAATTTGAAAACAAGAAATGAAGAACAGATAGATCTCAATTTTGGTTTTACTTGTTGTTTGAAGAAATGAAATGTCGTGTCTAAAACTACAAATGAAATCCTGATAATAAAATATTTAATTAGCAGCTAGTAAAACTCTAATTTACATGAATGTACTTTTTAGGAAGACAAAAAAAGGTATCTCTGTATTATATGCGTTTACGGTGTACGTAAAAGAACTGCAATGTTTGAAATGCATTAATTAAAATAAATGACTCAGGATGACGTGAAACTTTTCAAGAAAAGTTGTAATATTTGAATTTAATTTCAACTTTTTTATCATATCCTCTCCGTCTTAAATTTAAATGCAATTTCAATGTACTTGATCATGAATAATTAGTATAAATCGAGTTCTGTTCAACTCTTATTAATTTATTTATTTTTTATAAAATGCAATATAAATTATTACTGTTTTTTTAAAAATGCACTCTCTTAGTAAATAACAAGCTGTACTTTAAGGTAAGATATCTTTTGATAATAAAAGCAAATATAATAATAAGAATTTTAATTGAATATTAATATGAAATATAAAATCGAACTGAAAGATGTTTTAATTGTTTTATAACTGTGGTTTCGAGCCATAACAAGATAAGTCCACTTTTTATGTTTTTGAGATATTTGAGTTTGAAATGTTCAAATTCGTTTTTACGACATTATATTTTTAATTATCTATATAATTGAAAAATGATTTTTCGATAATTTGTAGTCACATAAAACACATTTTTAGAATGTATTCAAAGACAATGATTTCATAATTTTTATTTAATCTACTTTTCCGACTGAGTTTTGATTGTTGGTATTATGTTTTGCCAGAAACACTGTGTGATGTCAAAACTTTTAAATTACGCATTGATGCTTTTGCTCTAAAAGCTCATTTCGAAGTTACTACGACAAAAAATTGTATTTTCACCATTGATTTTCACAGTTTTGATACTCGAAATTTAATTATTATAAAAAATATAATTGAGCCGACTTATTATATTTACCAGAAAACTTTATGGATAAAAAATATAACCTCACTCTGTACTTTGATTATGCGAAAATAGATTTGATTAAATGCTATGGATCACATTTTTTGTCGCATGGCATTCAAATAGAAGCGTAAAAAATCGGAATGTAGCTGCGAAAAACAATTAGTTATATCATAATATCGACTGTGATTTTATTTGTCATTTTTGAATACTCCAAAATTGAACAAATTGTCACAATTTGAACCTGTAAAGTCAAAATGTTCTAGGAAATCGACTAGAATCAACAGAATAAAAATAGATTCAGTAATTTGACGTTATAAATAAAATAGATTATAATGTATACAGTTATAGATATATAAATGTAAATCATAATAAATTTGTCTATAATTTATATAATAAAGCTTGATATCATTGAAAATATACTCAAAATCATTTATATTTATCTATTTCACATACTTAAGCTTCTTATGAGTAAGAAATGGTGGACTTGTCTATTTTTGACTAAAAAAGAGTGAACATATCTTATTATTGCCTAAAACTTATCAATTTGTTATATTTTTTAATAAAAAATAATATAAAAATAACTTATTACTTTTTCTTAATAATTGTACAGTAAAAAATAGAACTCATTTAGAGTTGAATCATTAGATTCACTCGATTTTGTCAAAAAGTGGACTTGTCTCATTATGGCTCAAAGCCACAGAATAATAATATTGAATATTTTTCTTTTCCAATCTGACACACATTTGTTTAATATTTTGTAAATCTCATTAAAATATTATTTAAACCAAAACCAAGTTTATTTCTATTTTTATTTCAAAGACGTTTTACACTAGTTTTCTCTACATAAAATAACTATTAAACATAAATAACACAAAGGTATTTTGTTTAGCAAATGTGACTTACTTTGAACGACTATTTCTATTTGTCTTTAATTATGTCACTGCAAAAATTGAATTTGCAAAACGAAAAAACAAACCATCCTGTTTTTGCAATTATAAAAAAAACAAAAAAAAACTCGCAAATAAAATTGTCATCACAAGCAATTCAATTCCGATCAGGCAGAAATTCAAAGCAGCATTTTGCCTCTCATTTTGCACGAGCATATTAAGTACACCCCTAAAGGTCAAATTCCAGTTGCCAACAAAAAAAGCTAATAATCGCAAAAAAAAGTCCTGGGATTCGACTAATTTCCTGCTCTCTCACATATTACTGTATCTTCGTTTGACTATCACGGTGAATGAAAAGCAGAAAAAGAAAGCCAAAAACCGGCTTAGGCAAATCTATTATAAACTTGACATCACCACTTTTTTTTTCAAACCTACCTTCGATATGTTATCTGCTTATATATATTGCAATTGTATATTTCATTGAATTAAGATCGTAAAATTATAAATCCTGAGAGAAAACTTGTATTCATTTTATTTTGAAACACAACATTAATCTTTTTCTTGTAATTAATTTTGTTAGATATGTATACAAACTTGGATGATTTTTCCCAGTTAATAATTTTTTTGTAAATCTATTATGTTAACTTTCAGATGAATTATTAGTACAAGCCAGACCATCAAAACAATGTAAATACCAATAAAAAGCATTAATAACAAATATTAATTTTAAAAATACACAAACTGAAGTTTATTTTTTTGTGCACAAACTTCAGTTGTGTATTCAAAATATGATTACATTTGTTATTAATACAAATTATGAAGGTACATTTGTTTGTCGTGAGGTCGAATGTCAACGTGTTTTGAGCAACACTGTTCGTTGAAAATTGATGGACGTTGACACGGAGACTCACATGTTGGTATCTCCTGATGTTTGGGATGTTGCTTTTGGCGGCAAACAGCCGGGTGATAATGTCGTGGTGTCGAAAAGCGAGTACCGTGGTGCGGGCTGTGACACCGGTGGCCATAGCTTGGTCACTGTCGTCGTAGCTTTTCACACGAGCACGCTCTCATCAGACGACACAGACCTCAAGCAGCAGACAGATTTACTAACAGACGAACTGCACTCCACGCGCAGCAGGTATTGCCCTCGCGCTCCGAGCGTTCGCCAACCGAAGGCAGTACCGCAGCTGGCATTACTAGGGATCATCGCTGCGATCTGCCTGCAAAAGCATTTTGTCGGGCCTGGTCGCGCATATACGAGCGTGTTCGTATCAAAGCCCATGCGCGCCAATTCATCGCGCCAAATCGTTAGCCCGCCATTTAAATTCCAGGGGGCGCCACCGGGCCGGTAAAACAGAAGACTAAAACAATTTTCTAACAATTCTTGTGATGTTTTAAAATACTTAAACAATTTGTTAACAATATTTTCAATGTTATAAAGTACTATGTATAATTGTAACATGAATTTCTACTATTTTGGACAAAACAATATATATGACAAAAATGTTTAGACATGATTTTTACAAACAAAAATATATCTACCGGGACTAATTTTTTCATAAATTCAAAAAGAGTGACCAAAATGTAAGATTATATGTTATGTTTCAAGTCATGTGATTGTTTATTAAGAAATTTTGCGAGATTTTGACTAATTTACGAATAATAATAAAATATTCAATCAGTTTAAATGATTACTAATTGACGTTTTTTATACATTTCATCATCGATTAATTATTTTTTGTGAATAAATGAATTAATAGTTGTTTTGACTACCCAGCATTTGTATTTAGGCGTATTCACTCGCATTCAGCAACACAATAGTTGAATCACGTTTCTTTGATCTTACGTATTAAAACATCAGCATTAGATTTTCAATCTATCTCAACGTATTAAAATTATTTGAAAGAGACCTTTTTCGTTTTATGAAATCGCGCCAATTTATTAATATCAAAAAATATATTTTGAAAAATGTCAAAAAAATATTTTCGCTGATTTTCATTTTTAATTATTCAATATATTTAAATTTATCAATTTCTGTTCATTAATTGCTGTTCTCAAAGAAGTAAACATATCGAAATCGAAACTTTAACCTATAAAATATTCTTCTTAGACGAATACGAAAAAAGGTATTAAAATGTAAATACATTTAAAGAAATTAAATACACTGTTTATTTATACGTCATAGAGGATTGAAAATGTATAATGTCGTACAAGTTTATAGGTTAGGGTGTCCACTTCGAAATATTTACTTCTTTGAGAACAACAATTAATGGACGGACATTGATAAATTTAAATAAATTGAATAATTAAAAATGAAAATTAGCGAAAACAGATTTTTTTACATTTTTCATAATATATTTTTTAATATCAATAAATTCGCGCGGTTTCACAAAATGAAAAAGGTCTCTTTCAAATAATTTTAATACGTTGAAAAGGATTAAATACACCAAATTAAAAAAACATGATTCATATGCGTATTAAATTGTCAATACGCCCGATTATGAACCCAAATACTGGGTAACCTACAGAGAAATACATAGACATACAGAGAAAACAAGATTAAGAACTAATTCAAGTTTAAACAAACTAATGAACCAAACCTTCAATTGCTAATTTTCTACCATCATTTCAAAAGTAATATCTACATTTGTGTATGAATTTGTATAAAAATGTTATGTTTGTTTTTTTTTAACTTATATGTAATACTTACTTTATTTATTAAATTTTTAGTTATTCTTAATTTTAGTTTTAATTTCGTTATACTCATTGTAATATAATTGTTTCCGTATTTTACCCGATTGATAAATAAAAAATGCAGGTTATAAAATATAATTTGATTTTCATCAGTTTAAAAAAACACATTGGAGTAAACATGTTTTTAAAAGCTATTTTAGAATAAAATTGATTAAGAATATATCTTTAAAATTTCGAGAATTTGACAAGTTTTCAGTAAACTTAAGAAACAAAAACTACTAAATTTGACGTACAATTTCACACGATGTAGTTTCTCAAAAATACTTGAAAAATTTTTGTTTGAAATTATCTCCAAGCATTTGAATCCCAATTAATTATTATTATTAGATCATAATGGAAGGTATGTATACTATCACACCTTATATAATGAAACATGCTAATTAAAGCTCACGTACCAAAAACTTCAACGAAATAAACAATCTACATATGATTAAACAAGTTTTTCGCTAAGTATACTGTTTATTTAAGTAATCCCTCCAAAGCTATAACTATTGTTTAACGAATTTAGAATTATTATTAATCAATACACTCAACCACTTACAATGATATGCTTTTAGTTTGTGGAAGTTTGTAACCATGGTAATGTCAAAAGCTTATATCAAAGGTATTTAACCACTAAGACCTACACTGGCTCATAAACATCCACAATTATAACTATTGTCACAGTATTTGTATGCGACAAAGGCAAATTTTTTAATTTCAGTTCAACATGGGTATGTGTAGTATGCTTTGTGTATATGTATTTAAAAGAATGCACGACAGGATAATTACATATTGAGCTACATTAAAACTTTACAAAATGATCAAATCTAGTTGAAAACTAAATAAATTTAGTTTTACAACTTTAATTAGATAAAAAAAGCACATAAATTATTACTTTCACGTCTAGAATAGAAAATAAATGTAGTTTGTTAAACAAAAATCTGTAATAATAAATTTTGAAACAACATACAAATTTTGTCCACATGAAAACCCAGGTTTCAAATACGTCATCGAAAAACCAAAGTCCCAAAAAATATTTTTTGGCTCCGGATGTCCACGTGATGTACTGGGGCAGAAGGATCTCAATTATTACATGAGACATTACACTCTTGAAAATAATCGTGAAGTGGCTCCTTGGACTTACAATCCTTTAAAATCTTTCAACATTATTTATAAAAAAGTAAAAGACTAAAATTTGTTAAAAAATAGTTGAACTCTTTATTAATATAAAAATTAACTTCCAGCCAAATTGTGTAAGTAAAAAAGGATATGGTGGAGTTATACGTCAAGGTCTGACAAAAAATGTGAAAGACGAGCCTGCAGCCAGGATGTTCTGGCAAACATTGTTGACAAGGAAACCCAACAATTCAAAGTATCCTTTTGATTCTAGTACAGAGAGGTCGCTTTGGAAATTTAATCGTCATCCAGGGTAAAAAAAAATCTACACAAAATT